>JAODUO010000047.1:0-237500 GCA_025642075.2 Ridgeia piscesae
CCAATGCCTGTCTACCGAGGAGGGAGGGACACGTGAAGGCACCGCAGGAGTGTGGAGTGCAGCCGTTGACGCAGTACTCCACGGTCGGCGCATCCACATTCCGAGGTAAGATTGTCTCATACTTTGTTGAAGTATTGACATTTATTCCCTTTTTTCGGTTTCGGTGTTATCTTTGTGTACTGCCTCAACGTTAAACAAAATAATTATCGGTTATCTTTGAATTCCAGGTGCCTCACGTGTCCGTCCCGTTCGCCGACGGAATTGCTGCGATAGCGCCGACGAACCTGCACCGACGAGTTGTCTATAAAAAGTAAGGTTTTATAATAATTGTCCTACCATAATTTATTGCTATGACTAGGAGAACGTCCTGGGTTCCGCGGCGGGGTTATCCGGGGAGACTCGGGGGGCGTCATTTCCAGAGGAGACAATAGTAGACGTGACGAAAATATCTTGTTAAACTTTAAGGAAACGTCCCGTGGTCGGGGGTGGGGTGGGTACCGGAGAGATTGTCACTGGGGGTCGCACACATCCAGATAGTGACGACTGCAGTGGATAGTTAGGCCATTGTTGTTGATTTCAATGAGACTATACTTTTAATTTATTACGGCTGTGAATGTTTGATCGCTCGTTCAATGTCCAGTTTTGTTTTCGGAGCAAGCCGGAAGTCAACGTGACGATCGACCAGTGAGGACAACTGAATCAACGACCCACGAACTGCGATCGTACCTCGTCGGCACCGACGGCTAGACGCGTTCACGGACCGACGGCCGTCGCGCGAAACGTCACTCGCTGTCGTCACAACACAACACGCGTGCGCCGGAACAATACATGTCCGTCAGCGGTGACCAAGAAGCGTTCGCTTCGACCGGACTGCAAAACGAACATTCAGTCGAATACGCGCCGACCAACCGACGTCAAGCGAGAAGTCCGTTGCTGGTAGCCTGATACCGCTGCCAGGTTGCGTAGACAAGACACACGTCTATCAAGAAACGCATGCGCAGATCAAAACTTCCGGCGCTGACAGAAAACTGGACATTTGCTACCATCTGTGACTGTGATCGGAAACCTGATAACTGTTTTATCAAAACATTAGATTACAAAAAGACAATGCGTTGCCATGGTAACAATAACGCTCGTTGACGCGAACAATGAGATCACGTGGACTCTGATCGTTTCTTCTCAGTTAATAAAGTTTATGCTCCATTAACCTTGAATAAATTTGTTGATGTCGTTCTATCTAGTTACGACTATTTTCAGGCATCCCAGATAAGTACTGATCCACCGGTAGAAATGTTATCGATAGGGCCATATTATACATCACTAAAGTAATAATTATATAGTGCCTAGTGCTTAGCTGCCTGCACCATTTCACATCAGATATGGCCTGTCTATATTAGTATGTACCTCCTCACATGAAGTTTTGTAATGTTGTAGAGTAACTATTAATTTCAAGACGTTTGCTAGAAAAAGGACACCACCCAGACTGTGATAGTTAATACTTACTGTCGAATGCCTCTTCGACCATTTCCACTGCTTTCGGGAAATCACCTGTCTGTACAGAAACACATTTAGATGTTACAGAACAAAATCTTAGTATACGTACACCGGTAGGAGGAGGGAGGGAGGGAGGGAGGGAGGGAGGGAGGGAGGGAGGGAGGGAGGAGGAGGGAGGGAGGGAGGGAGGGAGGGAGGGAGGGAGGGAGGGAGGGAGGGAGGGAGGGAGGGAGGGAGGGAGGGACGGACGGACGGACGGACGGACGGACGGACGGACGGACGGACGGACGGACGGACGGACGGACGGACGGACGGACGGACGGACGGACGGACGGACGGACGGACGGACGGACGGACGGACGGACGGACGGACGGAGGGAGGACGGAGGGAGGGAGGGAGGGAGGGAGGGAGGGAGGGAGGGAGGAGGGAGGGAGGGAGGGAGGGAGGGAGGGAGGGAGGGAGGAGGGAGGGAGGGACGGAGGGAGGGAGGGAGGGACGGAGGGACGGAGGGACGGAGGGAGGGACGGACGGAGGGAGGGACGGAGGAGGGAGGAGGGAGGGAGGGAGGGAGGGAGGAGGGACGGACGGACGGACGGACGGACGGACGGACGGACGGAGCGGGCGGGCGGACGGTCGGACGGACGGACGGACGGACGGTCGGACGGACGGACGGACGGACGGACGGACGGACGGACGGACGGACGGACGGACGGACGGACGGACGGACGGACGGACGGACGGACGGACGGACGGACGGACGGACGGACGGACGGACGGACGGACGGACGGACGGACGGACGGACGGACGGACGGACGGACGGACGGACGGACGGACGGACGGACGGACGGACGGACGGACGGACGGACGGACGGACGGACGACGGACGGACGGACGGACGGACGGACGGACGGACGGACGGACGGACGGACGGACGGACGGACGGACGGACGGACGGACGGACGGACGGACGGACGGACGGACGGACGGACGGACGGACGGACGGACGGACGGACGGACGGAGTTGTTACATATCCCACCTGTATTTGAGCTTCCACCAGCCATGTAATCACGTCGACCCACGGCACGCTGTTGTCCACTGTGCTGCGAGGCCGTAGTCGGTCTTCTTAGGCGCCGTCGTGCCGAGCAGGCCCCGGTCGCGGCGACTGAGACTCTCCGTCGCCGGCACGCCGAGGATGCGTCCAGCGGCCACCTTGGACGGGTCGAGGGCGAAGGTGCGCTGTAGACGAATGATGGCCGATGTCGTTCCCTCCTCGTACTCGTCCAGTGACGGCAGCGAGACTTCGACATGGGTCGACACCTCCCGGCACGCTGGGGGCGAATGGCAGTGGCGTTGGTGATAACTTGCAGTTTCACAGGGTAATCAAAATCGGGGATTAATAACGAGAACTACGACGGGTTAGGAATAAGAAGTAATTATTGGTGTAATAAAGAACTGTCGATAAGTCGAAGGGTTACTTGTCCATTTGCCATCTGGAGCTAAACCTTTGGATTGCAATCTTGTCCAATCTAGTTAAAGTACCAAGATAAGACGAGACCGTACCTTTGTATGGGGTGGTATTGAGCATGGCATGATTCCGTTGTGACCTCTCTTGATGAGTTGATAGGCATTTAGTGGATGGCTCACATAGTTGACGGCCTCGTCTCTGTTCTTGGCAGTCACCAAGTGTTGTTTCAGTTCTTTTAGTATTCTGGAAGACCACAATTCGTCTAGTAAAACTTAATAATAATAACGACTTCTTTTGCGCCAATGTCCTCGAGGATCAAGCTCAGTTGACGCTTGAGAAGCATAACTCTGTAACACGCTTCCGCTTGCATGAATCGTAGTGTCCACAGACGTAGCGAAGTTGTCAACTTACCTAATGGGAATTATGGACCCAAACAATATTGGTTTGGCACTGTACTATGGCAACACTACATATGTCATATACGCTAAACTTTGGATATACAAGTAACCAATATTTCTGATTGAGACCGAGTGATACAAACCGTGAGTGATACCTATAATATCGCTCGTATTGTTTTGGTCTTCCGCATGATTTAATGCATGTCTCCGTTTAAAAAAAAAAATTGGCAACAAACTATCCATATTATATATTGCTTTTCCGATTTAATCGCACCCGGACCCGGCACTGTTGGCTGGTCCAGGTGCGTCGTCCCACCGGCCTGCACCCTCCTCGCCCTGTGGCGTTGTGGCTGCCTAATGGGGGGCATCTGCAGTGTTATCATCAATTATAAAAGCAACTAAACAAAGGCATTCTAGGCCAACTAATCAGACCAAGCTTAATGGATTAAGTAAGTAAGGTGGACACATTGCGCAAATAAAAAGCTCTGCCTGGAAATGTGTCTCATGTGACTTAACATGCGAGTTATTTTCTTAATAAGTGCTATGCAAAATATTTTTTAACTTTTGTTTTAATTAAATGACATAGCAGATTGTAAAGTATCGTACGTATACTTTATTGTTATAACTTGTTCGGTAATAAATAGTTTCAATGATATCTAATAGAGCGATAGTCTCATCTTTGATAATTTGAATTTCCGTTGGTAGTATCCGAACGCACTAACTATGCATACATTTTTGTAACTGATCTATTTAAAAGTTATTTTGGGTGAAATAGGGCAGTTGTAATAACATGTGTGCACATACGGGCGGCGCTGTCTTGTGGAGAGAGCTGTGCCGTATCTTCAACATAACACGACACCGAATTGGGACGTGTTGACATTTTTCGTGGAGACATTCCCAATTTATCTTTCGTCGGATATTGACATCGGAAGACAAGACGGTGGCGCTGCATTGGAGGAGGGTGGTAGTGTTTGGTACCTGTTCGCGGCGACGTTTAGAACTGAAGAATGTTCATGGCGGAACGTCAAGATGTGGTGGGGGCACTTCACATTCGAAGCGTATATGGGCCACGTTATTCTAATGAAAACATTGCGAGGCACAATTGCGACGATCTATCCCTCAACATACCCTAGATATGTCTATAGTGTAGACCTGTGAGCCCAAATATATCTGTACGTAGCCTCGATTACCCAGGCTCCGTGAGGTGGCAGCCCTCTTCAGCCCCTCAACTCTGCCGGGGAAATTAATGGGCTGCAGTTATAACCGCCACGGCGGCCTTACCCCACATTACGGTAGAGATGCTGCTTGGTTCTTAGGCCGAATTTGAAATAACAAATTAAATAAATATACCTGTTTATAAGGTAATGTTGTATTATAAAAAATATTCAAAATTAAACTTACATTAAACCAAAATAATAAAAAATTAAAATGTGTAGTTTTTTTTATATAAAATCGGAATTACGGCAATATTAGCCAGTATCCGTGAGGTGGCAGCATTGGTTAGCCCACACGGATAGCATTCAAACGCCGGTAAAATCACCAGACTGTCTTCTCGGCGTAGCTCCGCAATCGACTGATAGTCGGTTAAGCGAGACTAATCCGTCCAAAGATGCATAACCATAGTCCAAGTAGTCGTGCTCGTTATACTGTCCAACGTACATCTTTGTTGCAGTAGTCACAAGTAAATGCAGTCGTTGTTCTTTGAATTCGATTGATCCGATGGGTCTATCACCCCTTCCCGAAATATTGTATTACTAGCAGACCTGGTGTTTTCTCGGACTTCGCGGTGCTAACAACAACGAATGGTTAAGGATCAAAGTGAACTCTCATACTGCTTAATACGAACATACATCTCAACGGGTCGAATTTCAGCAAAACTCAACACAGGTTGCGTGACGATCTAGACATGTATAATTTTGTTCACAGTGCATTTTGGGAGTCGTCATTTCGCTCGGGTCTATCTGTATGTTTGTACAGGCTTCGTTCGACTGAACAACGCTTCGAAAGAAACAATAGGTATACCAGTTGTTTCATTTTTTCAGTTTTATTATTTAACAAATTGATACATCGAATGACGAAAAAGACACCGTCAACAATCAACCAGTCATTTAGATTAGATATGTAACATATCTGGTTAAAATAACTGACAGTTGAAAACGGCGGGTAACCCATAGAAGGAATCTGCAAGCCGGCGAACCTCCAACCCCTTTCGGGGAGGAGGAAGTCTGATTTTCCAGTGCTTCAACAGCGAAAGGAGTTTACTCTCCTCCCGACCATGGTTACCGAAAAGAAATTACACCGATCTACACCCTATAACACCCTAACATTTAACGTTCGATAATTGTGAATAAAGTCACTGTAACGACGTCTCTTCCCTTGCGACCGACGTTCAATATGAAGGCCTCTTCGCGTTCCAATCCGATGGCCGTAACGCGCGCGTCGTATAGTTTGCAGGGCCTATAGTCCACATCTCGATGTCATCGTGGCCGTTTACTACAACAACATTGAAGCGATTTAATAGTAAGGGTATAAATATAGAGCAGCTATAGACGGTGAGGAATAAAACGACAAAAGAATCGAGAAAACTTGCCTGCCGCGGATCCACTTCGCCTTCGTATACATCTTACGCCCTTCTCGTTGTCTCGTTGTTGGGCGGAAACCGCAATCACGTGACGACTAATTGTGAGAATCCGCAGTTGCGCAATGCGCAACTTCCTGACAAAGCAGTGACCTTTTGCGCCTGCGCCAATTCTTATATTTCCTGTGCGTGGACGTTCGCTCGCGCGTTCGCGTATTTCTGTGTGTATTCGTGTTATTTTAAAACATTAACCTTTTACCCTTGAAGGTGGACTTTTGGAACACTATCCGCCAGAGAAAATACAGAAAACAAATTGAGAGTGTACGTGCTTTTATGAGAGAGAGAGAGAGAGGGAGGGAGGGAGGGAGGGAGGGAGGGAGGGAGGGAGGGAGGGAGGGAGGGGGGGAGGGGGGGAGGGAGGGGGGGAGGGTGGGAGGGGGGAGGGGGAGGGTGGGAGGGGAGGGGGGGAGGGTGGGTGGGTGGAGGGGGGAGGGAGGGAGGGGGGGAGGGGGGAGGGGGGGAGGGAGGGAGGGAGGGAGGGGAGGGAGGAGGGAGGGAGGGAGGAGGGAGGGAGGGAGGGAGGGAGGGAGGAGGGAGGGAGGGAGGGAGGGGAGGGAGAAGGGTGGATGTGCGCGCCCGCAAGTGCTTGCACGTGTACACTCAAATGAAAACAGGTTAACGGGAGAAGACACTTTTGCTTTCGCCAGAGGCGTCTATTACAACGCTGTCTTCATGTCCTAAAAATGGTTCAGAACGTGTCCCCAAAATGTCCACTGCATATATAACATGCACTGACAAAGGTGTCGTCGAAAATTCGTGAAATGAGAACACCACATTTTCCAAGAAACCACTTTCCTTTCTGTCACCCCTTAATTTATGTTAAAGCCAGACTGGTCGTGAAAATGTCATCAATACAAATTATATCTGTGTCACTACGCCGAAGAACCGCGGTGTCCTCGGATTTACACTAGTTTGACAGCTAAAATACCGCACTGGCTGAGAAAAAAAACGTGCTTCTAGTGACATAAAACAACACAAGACATCACATGTCCCCACAGACGTTCAAACAACCTGCATACTGCTGATGCGTTTGCGAACTATTTCGTTGGGTAATGGACTAATGGCACCTTAATATCGCAATTAGTGGGCACAAAGCACAGTTGATTTTCCCATTGGAGGCCATATTAACGTTTTGTCGATTATGAAGAAACTGTACCAGAGAAATGTTATTATATGCTCATCGTATTTCGTTAAAATTACATACCTGTAGCTTTTTTGAAATAGAAAATTTGTGCGTTTCCCGTCAATATTGACCACATTTACCACGAATTTCTGCGACCGCATGGTCGTATATAAAATGGTTAAAAATCGCTGTGCTAATTAAACACTGTCTAACATGCGTCACTACACTGCAGATACATCGTAGCAATTAAACTACTGGTGTGTCTGCTTTCTTGTACCCATTTCACATCAAAATGTCTTTTCAAAATTACTCCTTTGGTAACTCTTTCACATGGGTCAGTCCAGGAAGTCTAAATGTCTTGTGACCCTTCGTCGTAGTCGGTCAATGGGGTGCAACCATATCACGGCGCCCGACACATTTCTCGCATCTAGGAGAAAATTGGCAGCAAATCAAAGAATAGCTAGTAAGGTCGTCGGACGGACGACACCTGCAATTCGCTACTGGCATCACTTGGCTCTATATTATTTCCAAACATATTTTGGTGACAGCTACTTATTTATTCCAATATGGGATTATACAAACTCATTATGGACAAGGGGAAGTTATAAGACGACCGAGGGAGCACACGTGTCCCTGTAGTCGCGTGTGTACAATGTGCTGCCGATGTGATGCTCTGTCGGGGTGAAGTAATTTCGCTCTGACACGTCGCAAATAGTCAGCGGGCCTTGTCGCCAGCCAGCTATGACGAAACAATGGGCGCAAGGGTGTTCATCGGCTTCCCTACCATCGACTTACTGAACTGGTCAACAGTTTGCATCCAAAACCGAAAAAGAAAGTCTCAATCGCCACACGGAAGATCGTAAACCATCGTGAAGTATTGCATTTATGTGGTGGTGAACCGTCTCATGTGCTGGTTTGGCCCGATTATGGTGGCAACTGCCCAAAAAATTATGACATAGCAGCTTGGAAAGTATCGACGTATAGTTTATTTTTTATAACTTGTTCGGTAATAAATAGTTTCAGTGATACCTGATAGAGCGATCGTCTCATCTTTGATTATTTGAATTTCCGTTGGTAGTATGCATACATTTTCGTAACTGATCTATTTAAAAGTTATTTTGGATGAAATAGGGCTGTTGTAATAACATGTGTGCACATACGGGCGGCGCTACTTTTGTTCACGGTGCATTTTGGGAGTCGTCATTTCGCTCGGGTCTATCTGTATGTTTGTACAGGCTTCGTTCGACTGAACAACGCTTCGAAAGAAACAATAGGTATACCAGTTGTTTCATTTTTTTAGTTTTATTACTTAACAAAATGATACATCGAATGACGAAAAAGACACCGTCAACAATCAACCAGTCATTTAGATTAGATATGAAACATATCTGGGTAAAATAACTGACAGTTGAAGACGGCGGGTAAGCCATGAAAAGGAAATTGCAAGCCGGCGAACCTCCAACTCCTTTCGGGGAGGAGGAAAGTCTGATTTCCCAGTGCTTCAACAGCGAAAGGAGTTTACTCTCCTCCCGACCATGGTTACCAAAAAGAAATTACACCGATCTACACCCTATAACACCCTAACATTTAACGTCCGATAATTGTGAATAAAGTCACTGTAACGTAAGTACGGCAGCCGCTTCAATAACTTCAATTAAATCCGACGTCTCTTCCCTTGCGACCGACGTTCAAGCCTCTTCGAGTTCCAATCCGATGGCCGTATCGCGCGCGTTGTATAGTTTGCAGGGCCTTATAGTCCACATCTCGATGACATCGTGGCCGTTTACTACAACAACATTGAAGCGATTTAATAGTAAGTGTATCAGTAACGGGCAGCTACAGACGGCGAGGATGAAAACGACAAAAGAATTGAGAAACTGACCTGCCGCGGATCCACTTCGCCTTCGTATACATCTTACGCTCTTCTCGTTGTTGGGCGGAAACCGCAATCACGTGACGACTAATTGTGAGAATCCGCAGTTGCGCAATGCGCAACTTCCTGACAAAGCAGTGTCTTTTTGCGCTTGCGCCAATTCTTATATTTCCTGGGCGTGGACGTTCGCGGGTGCGTTCGCGTATTTCTGTGTGTATTCGTGTTATTTTAAAACATTAACCTTTTACCCTTGAAGGTGGGCTTTTGGGACACTATCCGCCAGAGAAAATACTGAAAACAAATTGAGAATCAAATTGCTTTATGAGAGAGAGTTGTGTGTGAGAGAGAGAGAGGGGGGAGGGGGAGACGGGGGGACAGGGGAGATAGGGGGAGACTAGGGGAGACATGGGGAGACAGGGGGAGACAGGGGGAGACAGGGGGAGACAGGGGGAGACAGGGGAGACAGGGGAGACAGGGGGAGTCTCCCCCTCCCCTCCTCCCCCCCTCCCTCCTCCCTCCCTCCCTCCCTCCCTCCATCCCCCCTCCTCCCTCCCTTTCTCTTCTCTCTCTCTCTCTCTCTCTCTCTCTCTCTCTCTCTCTCTCTCTCTCTCTCTCTCTCTCTCTCTCTCTCTCTCTCTCTCTCTCTCTCTCTCTCTCTCTCTCTCTCTCTCTCTCTCTCATAAAAGCACGTACACTCTCAATTTGTTTTCTGTATTTTCTCTGGCGGATAGTGTCCCAAAAGTCCACCTTCAAGGGTAAAAGGTTAATGTTTAAAAATAACACGAATACACACAGAAATACGCGAACGCACCCGCGAATGTCCACGCACAGGAAATATAAGAATTGGCGCAGGCGCAAAAGGTCACTGCTTTGTCAGGAAGTTGCGCATTGCGCAGCTGCGGATTCTCACAATTAGTCGTCACGTGATTGCGGTTTCCGCCCAACAACGAGACAACGAGAAGGGCGTAAGATGTATACGAAGGCGAAGTGGATCCGCGGCAGGTCAGTTTTCTCAAATCTTTTGTTGTTTTCTTCCTCGCCGTCTATAGCTGCCCGTTATTGATACCCTTACTACTAATTCGCTTCAATGTTGTTGTAGTAAACGGCTACGGTAATATCGAGATGTGGACTATAGGCCCTGCAAACTATACGACGCGCGCGATACGGCCATCGGATTGGAACTCGAAGAGGCTTTCATATTGAACGTCGGTCGCAAGGGAAGAGACGTCAGATTTAATTGAAGTTATTGAAACGGCTGCCGAACTGACGTTACAGTAACTTTATTCACAATTATCGGACGTTAAATGTTAGTGTGTTATAGGGTGTAGATCGGTGTAATTTATTTTTGGTAACCATGGTCGGGAGGAGAGTAAACTCCTTTCGCTGTTGAAGCACTGGGAAATCAGACTTCCTCCTCCCCGAAATGGGTTGGAGGTTCGCCGGCTTGCAGATTCCTTCCATGGCTTACCCGCCGTCTTCATCTGTCAGTTATTTTAACCAGATATGTTTCATATCTAATCTAAATGACTGGTTGATTGTTGACGGTGTCTTTTTCGTCATTCGATGTATCATTTTGTTAAGTAATAAAACTACAAAAATGAAACAAGTGGTATACCTATTGTTTCTGTTGAAGCGTTGTTCAGTCGAACGAAGCCTGTACAGACATACATATAGTAGACTCGAGCGAAATTACGACTCCCAAAATGCACCGTGAACAAAATTATACAGGTCTAAATCTTCACGCAACCTATATTCAGTTTTGCTAAAATATACGCTTCGAATGTAAAGTGCCCCCACCACATCTAGACGTTCCGCCATGAACATTCTTCAGTTGTAAACGTCGCCGCGAACAGGTATAAAAACACTACCACCACCCTCCAGTGCAGCGCCCCCGTCTTGTCTTCCGATGTCAATATCCGACGACAGAGAAATTGGGAACGTCTCCACGAAAAATGTCAACACGTCCCATTTCGGTGTCGTGTCATGTTGAAGATACTGCTCAGCTCTCTTCACAAGACAGCGCCGCCCGTATGTGCACACATGTTATTACAACTGCCCTATTTCACCCAAAATAACTTTTAAATTGATCAGTTAAGAAAATGTATGCATAGTTAGTGCGTTCGGAAATTCAAATAATCAGAGATGAAACGATGGCTCTATCAGGTATCATTGAAACTATTTATGTTCGGTAGAACAAGTTATAAAAAAATAAACTATACGTACGATACTTTATAAGCTGCTATATCATACAAATGTTGGCAGTTGCCACCATAATCGGGCCAAACCAGCACATGAGACGGTTCACCACCACATAAATGCAATACTTCAAGATGGTCCACGATCTTCCGTGTGGCGATTGAGACTTTCTTTTTCGGTTTTGGATGCAAACTGTTGACGACGAAGACGCCACATCGGACCAGTTCAGTATGTCGATGGTAGGGAAGCCGATGAACACTCTTGCGCCCATTGTTTCCCGCAGCCAGTTGTTTTAAGGACAACCACGAACACCTCTGAGCAGCCATATTGTACAAGTGTCGGACGAGAAACAGATCGAGAGTGTGGCTATATCCGTCATAGCTGGCTGGCGACAAGGTCCGCTGACTATTTGCGACGTGTCACGGCGGAATTATTTCACCCCGACAGAGCATCACATCGGCAGCACATTGTACACACGCGACTACAGGGACACGTCTGCTCCCTTTGTATAATCCCATATTGGAATAAATAAGTAGCTGTCACCAAAATATTTTGGAAATAATATAGAGCCAAGTGATGCCAGTAGCGAATTGCAGGTGTCGTCCGTCCGACGACATTACTAGCTATTCTTTTATTTGCTGTCAAGTTTCTCCTAGATGCGAGAAATGTGTCGAGCACCGTGATATGGTTGCACCCCATTGACCGACTACGACGAAGGGTCACAAGACATTTAGACTTCCTGGTCTGACCCATGTGAAAGTGTTACCCTAGGAGTAATTTTGAATAGACATTTTGATGTGAAATGGGTACAAGAAAGCAGACACACCAGTAGTTTAATTGCTACGATATATCTGCGGTGTAATGACGCATGTTAGGCAGTGTTTAATTAGCATAGCTATTTTTAACCATTTTTATATACGACCCTGCGGATGATATATGTCTCAAATTTGGCAGTTGCCTCGCATATGTTACGGCGGCAAAGTGAACGGTCCGCAATTTTTCTTCCCAAGTCATTTTGGGTTTTCTTCATGTAATGTTTAGCAATGCATTAGAATCGTTTTCTCTGGCTGTCACCACGTGTTCCCTTACCATGTGTTAGCTGTGAAACAATACTTGCCGGGGAAGGTGGCTCTGTGACATTCTAAAACAGTGGCCAGCCCAGCGGAGTTGGTTCTGCATTATCACTGCCTCAATACTATAGTTGTGTTGGCCTCCAAGAAGACACTGGCGTTGGGGCGGCGATCTTCCCATATGATACAAAAAATCTTTCTGAAGCAACAACTTTTGTGGAATTTCTTCATGGACTTCAGATCCTCTCGCTCCTGTAGAGTGGTAGTACAAACGGCGCTATAGACCACCACCTTGGTCTCTTCCGTGAGGTTGTGGGTGTCGTAGACTCGGTTACGCGGACCCTGAAGGATGTGATGGTACAGGATATTACGATGCTGAATGTCTGCCTCTATAGTGGCCTACTGGTATAGATGACTCCCCAAGTAATGGAAATGTTCAACAATTTCTAGGGTTGTTCCATGTGTTTTAATGTCATGAGGTTCTTCATTGTTGCCAGGAGCGGTTTGGTAGATGATCTTGGTTTTTCTAATGTTGATGGAAAATCATATACTTTGATAAGCTAGTCTGAAGTTCTTTTGCTGGGTGGGCGAGAATGGCACAGTCATCAGCATACTGAAGGTCTGTAATGACATTCGTAATCTCTTTTGTCTGGGCATCTCTTTTGAGACGACTCAGGTTAAAAAGTCTCCCAACGATCCGGTATATAATATGTAATATCGTCTGTCAAATCAATATGAGCACGAATAAGGATTGTATGGGAAGAGACGAGACTATTTTGCGTACACCTGAAACGAACAACAACGACATAAGCTGTGACCAGTTGTTAACTTAAGAAAAGGAGTCGGTCAAGACGGATTTAGAAGAAAAATAAGTAAAACGCATGAAGATGCATGACTAAAAGTAAAAACAACTTTTACAAGAAATTTGGAAGCTGAAACCATGCGAAAAAACCAATAAATTCAACACTAGCCTGCGCTATGCCATTCTGCCTTTGATTATGGAGAATCTCCAGGAAGACAATGTGGGCACTTAAATCGACTTCGCAGAAAAGTATATCTGCAGATATTCTACCGAAGTCAAAAGCGTCCACTTTGGCGGATTGCACAAGCATGCGTTTTGCACCCAGGTATCTACGAATAGTTGCAGTATCACTTTGTTATTCCAAGTCATCAACGTAGATATGTCATCTACGTCACGGCGTGTCACCTACGTCACGACAAGTCATCTACGTCACGGTGTGTCACCTACGTCACGGCAAGTCATCTACGTCACGGCGTATATTTTGTTTAATATCTCGAAACTAAAAAAAAAAGATCTAATGAATATGCACACCTGTTCATATAGAAAACCAACTCGTTTTCCTTCATGAATAAACCAATCGCATCATAAAGTGTCTATAAGGTCTCAAAAAAAAATATAACTACTCCTAATTTCCGTCCATGTCAGATGTATGAGACACTAGGCGCTTCGAGAGGTTCTATGATATTTGGCTGTGTCACAAGAGCTGAATAAACACTGAATACAACTTTTGCAAAAGTCCGTAAATAAAGTGGGCCACAAATTATAGGAAAATATGTTTGGAAAAGGAGCAATAAATGGACATCAATCTGGAAATATTTTTGTGACGTAGATGACATTCATTCATGACGTCATGCTAATAAAATTAAATAAAGAAATAGGAAACGATGCAAAAGGTCACAGTTGTTCATTGGATTAGTCGCACACTATATTACGTTTCCTAACTAACGCCGAAAATGCGATAAATATTATGGTCGAAAATATGTTTTGCTCTGGACGAAATATGCCTGTTACAGTGAAATGACCCCTGACTCGACTGGCTGGGTGGCTGGCTGTCTGTCTGACTGCTGGTTGGCTGGCTGGCTGAAAATTTTGATCTCCCTCTTGTGTGAAAGTTATATTAAAAACATAAATTCTCAAACAATGGCAGTTTGGTATGACAAAAGTTCGCGCCATATCACGAAGCTCGGGTAATCGACACTTCTTGGGAACGTGTTAACAAGTGGCGCCTGTATGCGGGTCGTTGTAACATTACAATGTCGTTGTAAGTGGTTTCTTAACACCGGGTGTACCGAATAATATTTACCTTTTAAGGATGGAGATATGCTCGCTTCCTGGGCCACGAAGATGGCACTGTTTTGTTTATTTTTCTTGAGTTCCTTTCTTTATGAAAGCAAACATTATTGTCATGTGAGTGTTAATCCGCCTATCACCTGTGTGTTGTAGCTGTCCGAATAAACAATTCGCCCAAATAAATATGCAGTAATAATAAGGTCTTATTATAGTCACTAGCCTGACTAGAAGCCTTAGCTTAGCCTAAGACTAAGGCTGGGATTGAGAATGAAGCTAGGCCTATAATATAGGCAGTGGCTACGCGTACGTGAGCCGTACGTTTAGACCGCCAGTCTAAAAGTACGGCATTCATACTGCGCATGCGTATGCGTATGCTTTTATTTTCGGTTACGTGAGCTGAATTTTTATCATCGTTAAGAGGACTAGAGGACATGGAGTTACATTAGCAAAGAAGCAGTGTAGACTAGATATTAGAAAATTTTCATTTTCACAAAGAACAGTAAACGAATGGAACAGATTATCAGCTGATTGTGTAGGTGCTAGTAGTGTTAATATATTTAAAATAAAATCGACATATACCTAAGACGGGCGGGGTATACTTAGATAGATAGGTTGGACTCTCGATAAGCCAAATGGCTTCCTAGTCCACCTGCCATCTAGAGTTGAATCTCTAGGTGGCAATCTTGTTAAATCTTGTTAAATCTTAATCTAAGGTACGGCATTCGATAAGCGCATGCGCATGATTTCTATACGTGAGCTTTATCTTTAGTAGCTGTCAGTTCCAAAAGTTTCCCCGCACATGCATGTTTATATACATAAGCTCTAGTGCCGTATCTTTACCACTCAGATCTAAATGTACGCCTAGGTGATATTTTTCGCACGTGCATGCCATATCTTTAGCAAACTAATATAAAAGTATGTGAGTTTTTTCCGCGCATGCATGTTGATGTACGTACGAACGGAAGCTGGTTTGGCACTCGGTTCTAAATATACGTGAGATTTTATGCGTGTTATTTTTTCGCAAGTTGACATATATAATTATAGCCCTATGGCAGTCAGTAAATCTAACAATGTCGAAATAAATCGCTCCCTCGTGTAATTCCGCCGTACTGATGCGACGAGACGGACGCAGCATGCTTGCGCAGAATTGAAAAACAGGATATGTGTGCATCCTCACAAACGATTAGGCCACGGGTCTAAAGACTAAATATATGGCTCACATACGCGTATGCACTTCGTATAATATATTACTCTTATACCCCGTCACACTAGCAAATTTATCATTTCATTCATATCATTTTTGGATGTTCACATTACAAAATCTAATCAGATCATCAGTGAAGTCGTAAAGAGTAAACTTAAGTAATCAGTAACCTAGTAATCAACCTCCTACTCCTAGTCCTAGTTGAGCGGGTTTCAAACTGGTTTATTTTTGAACTGGTTCAAATCGCTAGTGTGTACGCAAAGAGGATTAGCGCCAAGTCGCACTAATGTTGACCTAATTAATGCCACATGTTGAGTGATTTTCATTTACAATCAGTGCTTAAAAACTGAGTGTTGAAAATGCGAAGAAATGTGCAGATCACGGGCAACTTGGTCAATACCTTCATTGATGTGTAGGGGGAGTGGGGGAGATCCAACAACAATTGGACAGAGCCACATGAAACAGCCACATTCGATAAAATTTTCAGCAGGATGAATTAAAGAGGTGGAATACAGTCAAACAGCGTCTCAGTGTCAGGTGAAGATTAAGGCGCTGAAGCGAGAGTACAAGATGATAAAGGACCAAAATAATAGATATCTGGGGCATAGCATTGATAAAATCAAAGAAATAATGGTAGTTTGCATATCCATCTTGGATTAAAATGATGCTATGCCCCAGGCAGGGCTCTTAGCATCACTTGACCTAATTAATGCTCCACCCAGTTCCTACTCTAGGTCATTAATCAAAAGAACCGATTAGTGGAGGGAAACTGCTCCCACTCTGGCGTATTTTGAAGTTAATGCGCATTAATATGAATGCGGTTTTATACCCTGGTTATACTAGCAAATTTAATCCGGTGCAAAACCGGTTTCGCTCCCATTGGGCTTTCACACTACAAAATCTAAACTGGATGAGTGAGTTAAACAGGATTTGAGGGGGTTTCAAACCAGTTTAGTTTTGAACCAGTTCAAATTGCTAGTATGAACTAGCAACTAGTGTGAACTAGCAAAGATAATGTGGCATAGGTAATTAGTGTCCTGGCCACTTGCCCCCCTCCTCCCCCCCCCCGGGACAAAATGTGGTCATTAATCAAAAGAACCACACTAGTTGACAAGATCTACTTTGGTTCAGGCAGTTGCAGTGTGAAAGCAACAGGGTATCTGAAGTGCAATAACTAATCTGGCTTGAAACCTTTTTGTAGTGTTAAGTATTGGAGCCACAACATTTTGATTTGCTGATTATGTTTATTTGTATGATGTATGCGATTCCGAAAATAAATTACTTACATAAGAGACCCCACCATGGTGCCAAGTATTGTACACCCCTCTAAAATTACGTTCGTGAGAAATACGTCCCCCTAGTAGTATATACACGTACTGTAATAAGTTATAATGTGTTTGTGTAGCATACAAATAAAGGCTATGAAATAAATATATTAATTAGTAGTTGTAGTTCACCCTACACTGTCAGACCAGCATTGTCGGCAAAGGCATAAGCCTGAAGTGTTGTTTACAGTTTGTTTACGTATCGCTGTCTTATTGGAAACACTGTTTTAAAATTATTTATTTAATGCAACTTGGCAAACACAGTATCTTCGAAATATTTCTCCTAGTTACTTATTAAGGACATTTTTTTAAAATAGGAACAGGCAGCGTTTATTTTTTAATATTGAATTTTGTCTATCATGACTGTGTGGAATGTGGATTTTCTGTTTCAGGCAATACGAATAAGAAAATCAATGTTAATGACAAGTGGAAACATAATTGAAGAAGAAACTACGAGAGGTTCAAGTTCTCATCAATTTGCAAGAAAAGACAGTTCAATTGTACACCGAGACTACGATGATGGAAAAGTGACAGATGACAGTGTTCTCCAGTTTCTGCAGACAGGATATACTCATTTTACAAAACGCATCTCAAAAATATTTTCTGTAAATAATAACTTTGTCGCATACCAGGAAACTGTGTTGCACACGTCACGTGATGTGTTTCAGAGTGATACTAATAAATTACTCACGCAAAAAGCAAGAGACAAGAGAAACACAAAATATGATACGCACAACATATTACCGCAGCAGTCAGGGGGAGAAATGACAGAGCAAATAACGCATATATCACCATTAAAACTGGAGTCGAGCCATGTGAATGCATCACATGAAATAACGACAGTGTCGTCTTCACGGAATACCACCGACTCAAGACTTGAGTTGCAAATCAATTGGAACAGGTGACAATTAAAACATCATTGTTTTTTTAAAGAAACTGGATTATAAAATGTGTCTATATTATACAATGCTGACAGTGGTGTTGAATTCTTTAAATTGTAATCTTAACATGATATGGTGATGTACATATTGATGACGTTCCTTGCTCACTTGTAAACCACACGAATAACAGGTTCGGTGGTCTGTACTTTTATAATTAAATTGAATGGTAACATGTACAAAAAATTAGTATATTGTCATGCAAAATAAGATTGATAGTGATTATTAGCAGGTTTTTAATCCAGATACATGGTGCTTTATAATGTTTCCAGATAATAAAAATAATACTTAGTGACTTTGCCGTGTAAGATACATGTTGTGTTACAGGTCGGAGCAGACAACCAATGCCACGGTATGTCTCGCTGTGCTTCTGCTGGTGTTACTTTTCGTCGTCTATCGCAGTAAAATGTGGAGGGAGAAAGACGAATATTGGAACTACCTCGCCGCGCCAGACTCTCGGTTCCACCTGGACGATGACTGGACTTACAATAGACACAACAGACCTCGCCTCAATATCAATTTAAAAGGTCAGTAAGATTAGACGACGGGAAATTAACCTACTGGTACCCATTATGTTACCTATTTCCTAGCAGAATTCTCTGTTCAGATATCAAAATTTCTACTGAATGTGTAATTTATGCTGAATGTGTGAAGCCATAAAAAGTTCAAAAACAGCACACAAATATTAGACAATAAAAGACAGCATCATCCTGAAAAATGTTGTTTACCCACCAAAGGATTATCCTGTATCAAAATGGTAATCAGAGAACATGTTCCACATTCTCATTTAGGACGCTGATATTTGTATAATAACTGTATAAAAATGTAGAGGTTTTAAGGATGAATAATTCTGAAAGTATAGTGTAAAAGCTACAAACAAAAAGATAATTGCCAGTATCCTTGATGCATGATATTAAACATTAATGAAATACATTTGGAAACAGCAAGTTTTTTTCTGTTTCACACAGCCTGTATGTATATCCATTGATCTCTTGGTAATGTCTTGTATCAGTATGTATGTACATGTGTATTGCTGTACTTAACAAAACACAAGTCTTGGGTGTTTACAATTAGTTAATGTCAACATACATCAGAGAAATAGTTAACAAACTAATAACTGATAACTAAATAACATTATTAGTTTTCAGTTGAAATAATAAAACGTGTTATTAGATAATGAAGCCGAGATTAAACTAATGCGTCTTAAAGCGAACCTTGAATGTTTATGCACTCAATCAGCCACTGTTTTTCAGAGTGTGTATTCCAGAGAAATGTGTTGGCCATGGGTATAATTTCCATGAGATGTGTGTTTCTGTTCCTGGTTTATGAGAATAGAAGATGTGGAAAGACAATGTTTTCGGTCTTCAGAGATGCTACAGTCAAAAGTGCAAGCAGTGCAAATGTTGTTTCGAAAGGCGAAGAGACGAAGAGGTCTAGGAGGAAAATACACAAGACTAACAAGTATAGATGAACAGGATTCGGAGGATGAACTCTTCACCCAGGCAGTGTGACTGTAGACTGATGCTAACAAAACCACACAAGGTTAAGGCTTTAATTTAAGCAAGTAGGTATTTGATAAAATACTCAAAATGTATTCCATGTTCCTATAACTTTGTAGTTGTATGTTTACTATCAGTAACGTTAACTTTTGTAACAGTAACATTCCTCTGAATAACTTTTTTCATGGATTCAGAAATCATGAACAAAGTGACCAATACACAATGTTGTTGTTACAAACCATTTATATCAGTCTTGCCACACTCTGGAATTAAACAGTGATAACCTAGTGTAGATTGTTATGTTCCCTATATTAAAAATGTATTCAAATATTTTCTAAAATAGTGCTGTGAATTATTTATATACAATGTGTTTAATTTAAGTACTATAAACAATGTGTTGACATGCATTGCATTTATAATAAATCATTTTAATGTTGAGGCGTTTACAATTTTATAGGTATATAAACCAATGATAATTGTAAAACACTGTAATAAAACTCATAAATTGGCATGTGTTGCAGTTGCATGGAAACAATGATTTAACACAATTTCAGAATTATATTTGGCTAAAACCCACCTATCTACACACTGTAGAGTTGGACTGTGTAGAATTAATAACCTGGGTGATTATGCAATAACAAATCCTATATGTTTATATTGGAATTTATATTGACGCACAGCATTAGTTGTTATTTCACAACATTGACACTTGGTTCAATATTAAAGAAGATTGGTTGCATTAACCAAAGTGTATTGTTTACAATCATTAAAAATTTACTATTTACATTTTGTCTTTCAATGCTTTCGTAAAATGCTGTCAACGTTCTCTCTCTCTCTCTCTCTCTCTCTCTGTCACTCTCTGTCACTCTCTGTCACTCTCTCTCCCGCTCTCTCTCTCTCTCTCTCTCTCACTCTCCCGCACGTCGATGTGAGGCGAGTTTGATTTGAGCAACATGTCCTCCACATCATCACAGAAGAAAGTAGGTGCTGGAGATGCACTTGGCTACAATTCCATGTTGTGACCATACTCGTGTCCAGAACCAAAATGCTCGAGAGGCATTGGTTGTTAATGTTCTTGTGTCTGTACAAGTAGACATATCACATTCAAATATTCCTAGGATCAGTTTTCTCTAATGCAGATGATAATAAGACCAAAATAGTTAAAAAAACTAAACAGAAAATTATGGTTCAGTGAAACTCGATGAACAGTTAGCCAGGGTGATATTCTAAAAACAAATGCAGCTAGTAGATTGGGGGGAATAATGCAAACATGTTACAAAAAACTCAAAATTAATTTAAGTCATGTTTGTAAAATGTTAGGCATGAATAATAATTTAGTGTCATTCAGAGGATGTGCATTTGTGCCAGTTAGTATAACTAACCCATATGTGACACTGGATGTTATGTTTTATTTCCAGCAGGTACAGACATGTTTGAGATTGACACTGACAGGTTTTTCATGGTCTTTGTGAAGTTTTTTCCACATTTCACACATCAGATAGATAGCTACACAGCTGTATACATATCATGCACTATGTATCGTGCAGCTAAATACATATATACACATATATATATACATATATAATGTATCGTTTACATCTCAGGTAGTCAATAAATATACCTTTTGTCTTTTATAACTTAGTGTAGGTGTATGGCCACTTTGTATGCCAACATCGTGTTAACATGGCAAAGTCAGTTTATATGTTGACAGTTGGAAAAATGTCGGATGAAGACACTGTTTCAGATACTAGATTTGATTCGTGGTTCGCTTTGTAATATCTGCAGAATGCAGTCATCTTGAAATAAGTAGTTACATAGACTACACAACCATGTGGCAAATATGGCTAAATTTGTTACAATGTGGCTTTAAAAGCAACAGTTAAAAATTGCTAAATAAGTCGTCTTGAGTTCAAACAAACCACACCATTTGAGATCAGATGGAAATGTCACGACGTCACACGAAAAATACTTTAAAAAGTTGAGGCACTGAGATGATTAGTTCACATTTTCTTTTGTTGTCGTCTCTCCCACTCTCAAGGGAGGCATATTAAAAATAGCTCTCTTACAAGTATGTGCTTGCAATTTCCCTTTAAATGATATTCGGCAAAGGCATTAAATACTCATCCATACAGCAACTATATATGTAAAAAATCAGGCTGTGTTTCAGTTTTTTCGCTTGCCACACAAAAGATGTATTTGTATTTCCTGCAGTACTTTCTGCGAGCAGCCGCTGGTAAATCCACGCCAGCACTTCACCGTGCATTCGATGTAGCAGAATTAACACCATCTGCATTACTCGGACTTTGCGACAACCACTGATATTTTTCTGTCGACGTTACTCCTGCTTTTTGCTTTCGACTCAAGGAGCAGATAACTGAGTATGGTTGTAGGATGTTGTTTTGCATCTCTGTCTACTTCAAGTTCTTTACACTGCTGCCAGTGGCAGGGGACCAGTTGCGCTCCAAGATGTGTCCGCGGCCGTCGGACTGCCAGGTTCTTGAGAGGCAGCTACTTCTTGCACTAGACATGCTAAGTGGCTCTGGTGATGTGCTTCGTCGCATTATTTCATGATGCATATCTTCTGGCACTTCCGACGACGATTCGCTCGCAAACTCGGACGAGTAGACGTGGTTGGCGATATCGCTGTTGAATTGTTCCAGTTCGTCACAGACTTCCGTGACGCACGTATCAAGAATCTCCTCAGACACTCTGCAAATGACATTCATTTGTTACATATCAGCAGACATCATACCACTGTTTCATATATATATATATATATATATATATATATATATATATATATATATATATATAACATATGGTATATCAGTGGTACAACAAAGTTCTAGTGTTTGAGTAATCATTTTCAGTACTTGTATTTCTGAAATGTACTTGGTCAATTGTATTTCCCAGAACATCAAGGACATTTCAAGTATATTTCCAGTTTCACAGTCAGATCTGTTATGCGTTCATTTCCCAAAAAGATTTTGTCACAAATTTCTACATTTGGAAATGGCATATTAGTAGCAGTAATTATACTAATCCATATTAGGTTTTGAATATTGTATTCAAATTAATCTACTCTGCACAATAACCACACATTTGTTTTAAAGCATCAGTAGTTTGAACAAAGGTACATGTGGCCAAATGATAGATTGACTGGTAACTGTTGCCAAAAACAGTTTTTCTGTGCAGTTTAGAAATAATTATTTAAAAAAACAAAAACCTATTTTGATAAATGCTCCGATCATTGCACAATGGAATATTTGCTCAAAAGGGCAGATATATTGTTTGTTACCATGAAAAGGGAGACCTGAAAAAAGTTCAGTATATTTTTACTCAGTAAGACACATTCTGTACTACGGAACCAAAAAATTACTATTTGCATGAGTTCAGAAAACAATCATGTACACCTGCTGTCTTAAATTTTAGCAGTAAGTAAAAGAAAATATTTCAACAAATGAGGATTTGTTTTAAAGCTCAATTGATAGGTACAAAATGATATTTCATATTTTTAATACCCACTTCGCTGTGGTAAATCACAGATGCACTAATCCTGCCCGAGGTAAACACAAACAAATGTAACCTACTCATCAACGACCTTCCATGGGTCGAACCGCCCAACCTTCATGTTGGCACTTCGCTTGAGATAGCGTTGGAACTGTCGCTGGCTGTTGATGATGCTCGCAACGAGCTGCTTGGACATTGGCACGGCCACCAGGTGGCTGTTGTTGTTGTTGACGGAGTGGTCTTGGATGGGGGTGCTTGGGAAATGTACACTGGGTGGGTTCTCCATGGCAGTCCTGAAATTGCTGCTAGTTGTTGAACTTGCTGACTTTGACATTTTTACCTTGCTGTAAGCGAAATCAAATACATTGCAAAAACATGCTGTCATATCATTTTCCTATGCGGTAGTTAGTAGTTACATCAAACAGCAACTTTGTGCAAATCACATGCAGCTGTAAATGACCGATATTGATGCCAATTATAGGTGCTACTATGCCACCACCATGTACAATCATATTATACAATATAAACTATGCATTCCAACATATTGACAATTGGCATATGTTATGGATCAGAAACAAGTTATTTAAAAAAAAAGTTTATTAAAACCAGTCTGCAGATATATTTTACACAGTATAACACACTTTTACAATAAATAAATAAACAAAAAAATTCTGCAAGTCAGAAAAGAAAAGAGTCCCTTAAAGTTTCCTTGCAATAATATACCCTGAAACTTTGATACTACTTTTGGGTAATCACCTCTAGTGATCTATTAGCTACAAGGAGAACTTAGCTAGTGTTGGCTACTTACGGTGATGATGATGGCTTCACTGGTCGCGGGACCTCATTGAAGGACTTATTTCCAATCAAATGAATTGGCTTTGGAATGACCGAATGCGACGCTGCTGAAAACATAATGCACCAAACGCAAATCAGTACGTAGGATTAAATTACGTTTTGAAACTAGATATGAAAAGGTATGAATACAGATGCTGGAAATGTCTGTTTCTCCAGTACCCTAATATGTATGACTAACTGGCTCAAAAAAGGTATGACCAAATATGTCGTTTTTTACCCATCCCCCTCCAAAAACATATCCCACATGTCTATTCGCATATTATTGACTCTACATAGGTCATAGCCAATTTAAAACATGCATACTGATAGAGAGCATATAATACTCCATAAAGTATTTGTATCAAATTTGGCTATGTTATCAAAACTTCTCATGTAAGGAAACATAAATTAGATCAGGAGGCTATTTTACCCTAAATATTAATTTATGTTTACAAATGCAGAGTCTGTGTGTCTTTATGTCATCATGACACGTCAGTTAATCATCACAATATGTGAACTGCATACTAAATAGGCACAGATTAAATAGTTTTATGTACTTTTGTTGCCTATTTGTCCAGTTTCTAGAATATAGTGATTTAGCAGTTGTGAAGAGAATATGTCAATCTGTCGAAACGTTAGGTCATAAAATTATTGTTGACACATTTATGTCCTTAAAATGGGTGATAAAACAGATTTTTTCTTTACCATAACCAAACAGTCACATATGATGGACATATGCTAAAAAATGAACTTCCAAGAGAAATGTATATTACATAAACGCATGAGTAACTGGTGATTGACTACTTACTGTGAAGGTGGGCCTTTGCACGGCTGGGCACTGCCTTATACTGCAGATCATCCCAGCGCTGCCGAATCTGATTCTGCTCCGCCTAGTGAGAAACCAAAACATTACTGTGTTATTAATTGTCTTCACTTTCTACAGTAGGAACCCAGAATGCTAAATTAATTCACAAATATTGTCATTACTGTTGGACCACTGTGTTAGGAGGACAAATCCTGATGTCAAGTAAATGCAAGATGTTTTTGAGACCACCCGTAAATTCATTTCCATGGTGTCAAGTAAATGCAAGCTGTTTTGGGACCACCCCTAAGCTCACCTCCATGATGTCAAGTAAATGCAAGATGTTTTGGGACCACCCCTAAGCTCACCTCCATGATGTCAAGTAAATGCAAGATGTTTTGAGACCACCCTTAAACTCACCTCCATGATGTCAAGTAAAGACAAGATGTTTTGAGACCACCCCTAAACTCACTTCCATGATGTCAAGTAAATGCAAGATGTTTTGAGACCACCCCTAAGCTCACCTCCATGATGTCAAGTAAAGACAAGATGTTTTGAGACCACCCCTAAACTCACTTCCATGATGTCAAGTAAATGCAAGATGTTTTGAGACCACCCTTAAACTCACCTCCATGATGTCAAGTAAAGACAAGCCTAGTGAGAAACCAAAACATTACTGTGTTATTGTCTTCATTTTTTACAGTAGGAACCCAGAATGCTAAATTAATTAACAAATATTGTCATTACTGTTGGACCACTGTGTTAGGAGGACAAATCCTGATGTCAAGTAAATGCAAGATGTTTTGAGACCACCCGTAAACTCATTTCTATAGTGTCAATCAATGCAAGATATTTTGGGACCACCCCTAAACTCACTTCCATGATGTCAAGTAAATGCAAGCTGTTTTGGGACCACCCCTAAGCTCATCTCCATGATGTCAAGTAAATGCAAGATGTTTTGAGACCACCCACAAACTCACTTCCATGATGTCAAGTCAATGCAAGATGTTTTGAGACCACCCCTAAACTCACCTCCATGATGTCAAGTAAAGACAAGATGTTTTGAGACCACCCCTAAACTCACCTCTATGGTGTCAAGTCGCTGCAAGATGTTTTCAGCCGAGATGCCGGTTTGTGGAGGTGACATGTTACTCTCTGTGTCATCATCGCTCATCGTGGTACTGAGTTGGCTGACTGTATCATTCATGATCTCATGCAGGATCATTTCTGTCAGCTGATCTATGTTCATACGATCCTGCCATGCACAAGCAACCGTCCCATATTCCGTTGTTCAACACAAATCATAACGCCAAAAGAAAATATCTGGTCAATTATTTATATTAAATGCATTTCAGTTCAATTCTGCAGATAAAAGAAGATCATAAGATCAGATCAGCTTTATTGCCATGTGTTTTTTCATTGCATGCAGTTACAATAAAACTTTGGAATGTGTTGTAATGTTGGGTCGTCATACAAGTATGTTCACATAATAATACACCCACATGCACCAAACGATTATGATCAAATATAAATTAAATAACTATATAAGAGCAATCACATACAGCAGGTCTGAATAAAAAGTTGTTCTTTATAACATCGATAAATAACAGTTGATA
This sequence comes from Ridgeia piscesae, assembly GCA_025642075.2. NCBI lineage: Eukaryota > Metazoa > Annelida > Polychaeta > Sabellida > Siboglinidae > Ridgeia > Ridgeia piscesae. The sequence continues at coordinate 26,081 of JAODUO010000047.1, forward strand.
TGATCTAATATCAATATAAAATCATAAAATGTGGAATAAAATAACATATAATAAATTATGAAAAGGTATACACATTAAAAATACATTGGAAAGTGGAATATGTGTGCACCACAGATGGGAGAAAAATCACTTCTGTTTTGACAGGGCTTGTACGGCTAGGGGGGAAAAAGCTGCTATTAAACCTGTTGGTCCTGCTTTTGATGGATCTTAACCGGCGACTAGATAGAAGGCGATCAAATAGGTCATGGCCAGGATGGGATGAATTATGAGAGATGAGATTGGTTCTTCCTAACAGGTGCTGCTGATACAATGATTCAAGACTGCAAAGGTCTCTGCCGATTATTCTGGAGGCAGTTTTTACAACTCTGTTCAATCTGAGCTTTTCCAAACCATACTGTGATTGAAAATGTCAGTACACTCTCGGTTGCAGCTCTGTAAAAGGTCAGCATGATCTGTGTGGTCAAACCAAATGATCTCAACCTTCTTAGGAAGTACAGCCACTGCTGGGCGGCTATACTTAGTAGATTATTGTACTTGTAGATTATTAGAGATTGTAGAACCAAGAAACTTGAAATGTTGGATGATTTCAACTGTTCTGCCATGGATAAAAAGAGGCAATAGGGGAGAAGATTTCTTTCTCCTAAAATCCACAATCAATTCTTTTGTTTTGTTTACGTTGAGCTCCAGATTATTTTCGCTGCACCAACTGATAAGTTTGTTCACGTGGTCACGATACTCAGATTCATCAGCACTATAGTATCATCAGCAAATGTCAGTATTTGGGTACTTTCATGACAAGATACACAATCACATGTAAACAGAGAGTATAGCATCGGTGACAGAACACAGCCCTGAGGCAAACAAATAAAACATTTTGATTTGTTAAAGTGAAATTGGCAGCATATTTACTGACAAAACATGTTCTACAAAGCATGTACAAAACTACCACAAGACTACAACAATGATGTCTTTGACATCATAATAATGCTGTCTTACTACATGTACACTGCCCCTGGCAACTTTGTATTGCCCTAGCCGGTACTGTTGTTTGCCTGATGTGTAGCAAGTCTGAACACCAGCACCTTGCAATGAGCCATCAGAAACCTCACAGTTGTGGCTGTAATGCATTTGTCACAGTGACAACTTCAAAGGCCATCAACACTTTTATGTACATCTGGTCACACAAATATTTTGCAGTCACAACTTCAACTAGTCTTTTTAAATGTTTGTCCCCCTGAAGAAGCCTATATCACTAGACACTGGACGGACAAAGGCATAAATAAAAAATTCACCTCAGTGTGCCCACAATCATAAAACAGTTCGACACCACATATGAAAAACCAGTAGTAACATGGAGAAAGGTGAACATAGACTTGCATTCATAAACATACAGATATGAACTGGTGTACAATATACCCAATACATACACATACTTTGCCCGCCTCCAGCAGGGACTTGATCTTCTTCTTTTTCTCATGCTCATGTCCGATCAGTCGTGAAAGGTGCTTGTTCATCTCATTTCTACCGCAAACACAAGAGAGTTGATTCAGATATGATTTCAGAGTAACCAATTAACACTTACTAAATATAGCTATTTTATAAGTATTTGTCAAGCAACAGAGTTGAGATTTGAGTGAAATAATAGGTAGGTTCACCGACGTTCACCATAAAGAGTGAGTTCATTGTCACTTTGTAGCATTTTTATGCCAAGTGGGTATACACAAAACTATGTAAATATTTAAAGCTTCTAGTATCAATGTGATAAAGTTTAGTCAGATATGCGGCTAATGATTCAAATAAAACCTCAAAATGATTTATTCTAAATGGTTCTTTTGACAGCATCATTTGATATGCAATGGAGGAGACCCACCTAAGAGTAGCCATGTCGCCGCTGTACTGGGGGGCTTTCTCACTCTGCAAAATCAACAAATGTTATACAACAGACCCATGCTTTGTGCCATACCATTAAAAATATAATAATTGTCCTCAGAAATATCAAACATGTATTGCATCAATAAAATTAATTACCTCAGATCTTATCAATTCAATAATTTTGTCTGGACGTTTTTCCCAAACTGTGCACATGCTGTATGTATGTTGCCCTGGTAACATGGTAGGCATAATGTCTTTAGTTATAATGTCATAGCTATATATATATATATATATATATATATATATATATATATATATATATATCTAGACACACTTGCCTCTAACGGTTAGGTCCTGTTCTCGTTTTGTTTACAGCTCAAAATATAATAATATGAAAAATCATGAACGAAAAATAAATTCTAACTAACGAGAATGTAACTTGCCTGTGACCGTTGGTTCTTGCCCTCATCTTCTTGGCTGCAAACATCAATAATAAATGAAATAGTGCTTTCCTTAATATCCAAATTATGGATCATGTCAACAGTTGAAATACCATGCAAATGTCTTAGCTAACACAGCTGAACTGGCTACATATGAAATCCAGGCATTAAATTCGTGATTCAACGTAAATCTGTTAGATGTGTGCCATTAAGCTCACTTGTTCATTCACACTAACTGGAAAGCAGTCAGCACATGTGCAAGTGTCACACCAGAAGGATTTTTAAAAGAATTTGAAATACTTTCAAAATATATTTGTATTTAAATACATTTGTGTTTAAATACATTTGTTTTTAAAAGTATTTGTAATTGTATTTGTATTTGACTCCCTTAAGAGTATTTCAATAAATTTCAATGTATTTATTGACCGCATGTCTGGGGAATAAAATGAAACATGTCCTCAACATACACAGGGGGATGCTGGTGTTAAACAGAGACATTGGCCAGGAATTCTCACCAGTCATGCTCCAGCTCGTGTCACATGATGTAAGTCATGTGACACGACCATGACATTCAGTCCGCTGAAGAAAGCCGTGAGAGAAAACTATATACTTTGAAAACATGATGCAGGGGTTGTTTTCCCAGAGTGTTTGCCGCTGCACACACATTTCCCTTCATAGTTTTGCTGTATTGCAGTATATATTTTTGATGAAAAAGTTAGATTTTTGTGAATAGTCTTCCACTTGTAAAGACGCTGCAACAGTTATTTAGAAGAAATGCACTAACCTGGAGACTCCAGTTGTGTCTGATTTTGACGATGAACGCGGTTTTAATCCTGTGTGGGTCTTTGGTTTCCGGCCACGAGATTGCTCTTGTTCAAACCTGACATGAGAATTTATACAAAATATTACTAATTATATATGCTGTATCTGTAGAAAAACATCTGCTAGCATGCTCAAACATTATCTCCATAATTTATATCTCAACAATGACTTTGCACGTAGTTAAGTTATAAAATTGTGAAAAGATTTTGGGGATACCACTGATCAATGTGATAAATGATAACTTATTTGTTAAAATATTTTCAGATTTGTGTTTATTTATTACCAAAATTTAAGCTATTAAAAGTTAAGTTTTGAGAAACAAGTCAAATTTAACTAAAACTGACTATTTATTTCTTAGCCTGTGGTTTGTAAATATTTGCTGAATTGAGATCATCAAAAGGTATGCATTTTAGCCAAAATCACACAATTTATGGGAAGTGACCTAGACAGCTGTTTTTGGCTCAAATACACTTGTTATAATTATATGCAAAGTATTAAAACAAAATTCTGCCACCTCATCAAATTATTACAAAGCCAACTCACTTAGCAAGACTGGCTGAATATTTCTTCGCTGACGAGATGGTATGATCAGCATAGTGAGGCTCTGGACTTTGTCTTCGTTGTTCATGTTTTGGCTGCAAGAGTGTAAGCAGTGCAAAAGTTCATCAACAAACAACAACTAGGTAATCCTTTGTAAACGTGACTGAAATTATTATAATTTTAAAGGTAATTTGCCCATTTGTTCCTTCTGAAAAAGTTCATGCCATCACACCACATTGCTTGAGATACATAGAGGGCATGCAACAATTTAAGTTCAGACAATTTGTGGCATAATTCGGCCATTGCATCAATGTTTATTTTGCTGACAAGGTGCACAATGACAACTTGAAGCATTCAAGACGAGATCATCTCTGGATTATTCTGTCATTATTTTAGGTAGTATGACACTTTTTAGCATCAGGTTTGAATAATTCAATTTCTGCTGTTTCAAACTTTGACATGTTTACTCACTTCACTCTACATTACTTGTGTCCACTCAGCTACATGAATACCTGGCTATAGACAATGAGGGGTATTTATGTACAACCAGTTGTGTTGTAACTACAGCGTGGCTCAATTCTTCCCAATTGAACAGGTCTGTCACCGAGTGATTGAATTGAGCAGTCCTGAGGACTGTACACTGTGAGAACTAGTGAGAACACATATTTCTACCCATACAAGTTATGAAAATTAAATAAAACCTGGTAATCTACAACGTGAACTGGGTCGGGAGCAGTGGTCATGTGGTACAGTGCTGGGTTGTTGATTGGTTCAATTCCACCTGCCAGCATTTTGAAATTCAGGACATTTCGTTCACATCAACATTGCCCATTCATTTAAGAAGAGACATTACAAGCGATTCGTCCCTTCTATGGGGTGTCTGTGCCAGGGGAAGTAAAATATCCTACATGGGGGTAAATGTGTATCCTGTCATGAACCCGCTGAATCTTGCTCCCAGTGGCCGGAGTTGTTTCCCAGTCAGGTGTGTGAGAGACGAAGAGCTGACAAAGTAAACAACATTCACTCGGACCCATGAATGTACATATACGTGAACTTACCGACAGGTTGCCACGTGGCCGACGTGGCCGCTCAGGCTCCAGCACCCACGGAATATGTGTGTGGACACGTTTCTCGGGGCTGGGCAGATCACCCTGTCCCTCCAGCAATTCCTCCAGTTGGTCAGTAATGCGCATTGGTGACGGCGTACGGGCCCTGCGCGTGCTGAGTGATGACGTAATTGATTGCCGACTGCATGAGTGGTGACTGGTCGATCTGGCGGCAATTATCGAGTGGGATATAGGTGAAACCACGCTCGCGGCTTGACTCGCCGAGTATCCAGTCATGATTGAGATCTCACTGGGAACTTCGCTAGGGATGTAATGGCAAGCCGCAGGGTACTTCTGACGCAGCAAACTCAGCGGGTGGATGAATTTGTCACTCGGGGCCTCGTCTGCGACAGGTTCTTTCTCTTTCTCCTTCTCCTTCTCCTTCTCCTTCGAAGGCCGTTTCTTCTTCAAAGACCCTGGCTGTGAATCTACACCGTTTTTGGAATAACAAAATTGTTGATCTTGTATGTGTTAACTGTTATTGCACCTGGCATAGACAATAACATAATAAATATTTTCAACAAGAAATACAATCCAAATATTCAATACGAACATAAAAGTGTGCTGCTCCATGGCTCAGAAACACGAAGAGTTACAAAACAAACAACACAACAATTACAAACATTCATCAATCATGTCTCAGAAACATCGAAAATGGCAAATGGCAAAACAGAATGACTAACACTGAATGAATGACTAGGATAGACCAAACACACATCAAAACAGAAATACGGAAACAAAAATGGACCAGGATCGGACATACATTAGAAAAGATGTAAAAATAGTTACGAGTCCTAGAAAGAAATCCTCAAGGACCTTTACAGCCAGCTTTAATCAGACAGCCCTACACACATTAGGAGAAGATAAATAACCAAAGAATTATAGAAGACAACCCGGAATGAATAAAGAATAAAACACAAAACAGACTACAAAGGAGAAATTTCGATTCAGCCACGTGGTCCAACTGAAGTGAAGAGGATTAAGTAAGAAGATATATAAACCGATAGAGACATGGGCTTTGAGCTGAACTACTATGGCATATAGGAAGGCCTCACTTTTCTTTTTGCGTGGGACGACATCTTGTGTGGGTTGTTGGTCGCCGTCTCCTCGCATGAACTGCTGCAGATCTTCTGGTGCTGTTGGTTCGTTGGCTTCATCAGTCGGCTTCTACAGACCAGCAATGTGACACTATTATTTCATTATTAGTATTATTACAACAATAGCATTATAGCAACAATTGTTTAGGATGAGTTACACTAAAATAAAAAACATGCAATCATATGAAAAAAATTACATTTAAAAAAAAGGAATTAAAATTAATAATGACGTTAGTAAATAAATTATACATAAAAAATGGCATTGCAACATTCAACACTAGGGGGCGCTTACAACGACTAACATCAACATTAGTGAGAAACAAAAATGAGATAACATATTAACAACAATAAAATTATTTATTCTCTTTATTTTATGTGTGACACGTTTCAGTATAAGTTTAATTTTGAATCGTTTTTTCTAAATAATATCTCATAAAAAGTATCCTCATTTTATTATATCTGATAAAAAGTATTCTCATTTAATTTATTTAAAATTCGGTCTGAGGGGCTAAAAAGTGCTGCCACCTCACGGCGTCTGGGTAATCGCACCGCGGTCACCATTTTTTTGTTCTTTCCTGCACCACAAAACGATCTTTTACTTTCTGATCTATCATGAAAACGACCTCTTACAGCCTAATAACTCATATTACATATACATACGCTAGGTCATAAAATTAAATCACTTAAATTGCTGTGAAGAATAAAATTCACAAATCTAAATCGTGCTAGAAAGTCAACATCGCCTGCGGCTGTTATGCGCAGGCCATAGATTACTGTGGCATTACGTCGATATTTTATCGCGGTGTCGCTAAATCTGGATTCCGGTTTTATCCTAAACTAATCTAAAACTTAGCCTCAGTTTCTAAACTTTAATCATACACAAGTTTCTAAACTTTAGTCATACACAATATGGATATTTAATCACAGAGTTACGCGTAGCCACCGATGGTGACCATGTCCGCCATGATGTCTTGCCGGCGAGTTCTTGCGCGAGTTTGTTTCGTGAATTTTATTTGTTTCAATAATGTAAATGATTTGATTTTATAACATAGTGTGTGTTTATAAATATATAAGATGTGAGGAAAGTCTCGCGGCTGTTAGATGTCGTTTTAATAATTCGGTCAGAAAGTGAAAGATCGCCAAAATGAATGGTCGTCATCAGGCGATTTATTGTTTTTATGCGCGTCCGTGCACGTTAGTCTAGCGTTTAATGAGAGTTCATTGCGATATTTAGGTTAACAAATGTGCTGGCCACCTATCGGATGGTCGTTCGACAGGGGTAAAATTCAAATTGCCATGGTCGTTGGTCGCGTCTGCCGGGTGGTCGTTGGTGAGGGAACGTTTATACAGCGTAGACATTCCGTCAATGAAAAAACAGTTGTAAAAAGCGGGTGTTCGTAAATGAGGGTGGTCGTTCGTGAGGGGTTCCACTGTACAATAAAGGAATAAATATCTATATTACATTAATATCAATAATAAATACAGACCAATTCAGTAAATGTCCTGCTAATAAATAACCAGTTGACGGGACATCCAACTTGTTAAACATGTAAAAAATGTGCATCATAACCTTGGAGTCCACCAAGAGGTTACGCCCAAGCCCCATAGGCAAAGCGATACAAAATGAAACTTTGAAGACATGCACTGACCTCATCCTTGAGGCACAGGGCGTGGGGGTTGAGACGTTCAAAGCACTCAATGATTTGACTGAGCAGCACGACGAGGTTGTCATAGATCCGAGGCATTCCCTCAGCGAGGTTGAAGTCACGCAGATGTTGTACAAACTCATGGAGTGCGCGGATGGAGGATCGACTGATGGCTGCCAGCTGCCGCAGCAGGTGGTTCTGTAACATCACATCACCACGGCGATGGTGAGAAACTTTGCCTGGGCATTAACACTTGGTCGTTTTGTGAAAAGTCCCACGAAAAACTGAATTCACATATTTCTGTTATTTATTTAATGTAATAAATATTGTTAGATTAAATAACAAGTAACACCAAATGTTAGTAGATAATGAGTAATACTTTTGGTAATGTAATAAATATACTTTTGACTTTGATATTTGTTTATAACATAATTAATTGCGGAACTTAAGATAATGCATATTATAATAAATATAAAATGGAAACATAGATGTACTTTTCGATGGCACATTCCACAAATTCAATTTTTTTCTAAGATATCACATTATACTTGCTATCAAGCAAGCTAATTACATCAGGTTTGACCTCCTTTCCATATAAACTAGAAATTTATATTGAGATATGACAAGCAGTGGGACCAGTACTTATGAGTTACACTGCCAAATGTTGTGAGATGTTGAATGTTTCTACTGTTTTTAATTTCTAGTATGTCATTTGTTGTACTGCATAGCTCCACAGAATATACCTACCTACTGATGACTGCTACATAAATCAATAAACATTTACCAAATGAATGTACCATAAATTACTGTTGTCCGAACAATGCCAAGGTAAACAAGTTCATGTATAAACCAACAAATAAAGCAGTACTGCCACAATAATTAGTCCCAGTATCAATGAACCACAGCTGACCCTCTTTGCAGGCTTGGGGCGTCTGGCGACTGCGACGTCAATCTCCCGCAGCTTCTGACTGAGTGTGTAGAGGATGCGTGTCGACCGAGTCTTCTGCTCCTCAATGCGAATCAAACGTTTCTGTCGTTCACCTGGTTCCTCCATCTGGAAGCGACGTGGTGGATCTGCCAAACACGCCATGATTTCCAGGATCACACATTTGCACAGCTGACAACATACAGTAAGTCATCATTTTCAGAAGAAACATTTTATATGTTTCAATTAAAACTAATGTCTTTTCATCAAAACGATCATTGATCATGTAAAATTATAACTGATTAATTGATTGAAAGTATTACTCAGTGGCGTCATTTAACACTATATGGCATCATTTAAAACCTTTAAAACGGAATAGTTTTTGTGGTAAGAATGACACAAATCATGACATTTTCAGATGAAATCATGATTTTTCAATTTGTCAAAAATTCAGATCTCCCTTTATCAGAGAAATTCATAAGATTTCCCAAACGCATTGAGCCTTAGAGGGCAATCATGTGACCTAACAAGGTTTATGCTCACCGCTGCGTGCTGTTTCCTCAAGCTGTCTAATTTTGGTGAGACAACAATCCATCTCCTCGCACATACACACGACCTCCTCCATCCACTGACGATGGACATCAGGTTTGTCACGTGTTGGCGGCGATGATGTAGACGCTGCAACAACACACAAAAGGCATCTCACTGATGTACTAATCAAGTGTTCTGTTGCCTAGCAACATGGTATGTTGTGTTTATAAAATGGCCGATACACACATGAAATGTTGGACATTCCGTCCCATAATTGTTTTTTTATTTCTGGCTTTATGTTTTGACGTTTTCCAGAAATCCTCATTTGCATCTGATGTTGGAATCTTATCATATCAAAGCTGCACCACCAAAAAACTATTTGTATGTGTACGGTGCTATATGCTCGTTGTATGTACCAATCTCACTTCTTCATCTTTTATGTTTTGGGGTCACAGGAAGACGGCACAAAATGTGCCATGTGACCACCACGTAACAATACTGTTCTTGTTGTTTGATTATGTAGAATGTAATTTTGTTGTTACGAAATAAAATTTGATTTGATTTGAATTTAACCTTTCATTGTAGAGTGAGATCACATTTCCAGGAGACTTATTACCTGGATCATCCATCTTGGCAGTCTTACCTTTGTTCGCAAGAGATTTGGCCTTGTTGCTTTCTGAGACCTGTGCACAAAGGCTATTAATAAGGTTCTGACAAGATGTTGAAAAACAAATTTAACATGTATATTGGAAAAGTAACTTTTATCATGCTCAATTAGCATAATGCAGACATATACTATATATATATATATATATATATATATATATATATATATATACATATATATATAATATACATGTATGTATATATATATATATATATATATATATATATATATATATATATATATGGCATACATGACTAGTAATGAACTGTATATATATTATATATAATGTTTATTTCAGACAAAAAGTCCATATGTATACATTAAATACAATTTAAAAAAATGAAAAAAGTACAATACATAAATTACAAATAAAGCAATTATGGGTACAAGTAACATAACTGCTTTATGCTAATTGATGGTGATATATAACCATCAATCTAAAGCATACCAGTTTCATATCACCCTTCCGTTTCACCTGACGTCTGTTGACTTTATGTGCCTGTGGATATTCCCCCGCCATGGGCGTCACCGGGTCTATTGGCATTGGTAACTGTGTCTTCTGTTTCCTCATGTCTCTACGGGCCAATTGTACTGCCGTATTGAGAGTGTCCGTTGACACTGATATAAACTCAAAGGCGTTGAACTTTTCCGCAACCTTTGCAAACAAAGACATGTCACTGGTCAGATATTGTGGTATAATCAGCATAATTTTATAACTGATCATTCGGGCCTAGCTGATCAGTGATCAATTATAGAATCAGTTATAGGGAAGTACTACTGCCACCCGTTGATGTAATCATACAACATATCTGACAATTTTGTTTACATATTTAATGCTTCCTATAGATCTTCTTATAATGCTAGGTCTCTGATGATCACGTCATGTACCACATACCTGCTGAGATATCTGGTAGACGTTTGGAATGACGGGCTCGCTTTCACATTTCTCAACAACGACTGGCTTGGGGTGGTGGTAGCTGACGGCCATGTTGTCTTTATCTACTGGCACATCTAGGTTGAACAACAGCTGGTTCTGTAGGGCCATCTTGTTGCAAAAAAAATCAAAAGTCATATATTTGTATATGTTTTGCTCAAATAAACGTCTCTCTGTGTGTGTCTGCCTCCTGTGTTTGTGTGTGTGTGTGTGTGTGTGTGTGTGTGTGTGTGTGTGTGTGTGTGTGTGTGTGTGTGTGTGTGTGTGTGTGTGTGTGTGTGTGTGTGTGTGTGTGTGTGTGTGTGTGTGTGTGTGTGTGTGTGTGTGTGTGTGTGTGTGTGTGTGTGTGTGTGGTGTGTGTGTGTGTGTGTGTGTGTGTGTGTGTTGTGCTGTGTTGTGTGTGTGTGTGTGTGTGAATGTGTGTCTGTCTGTGTAAATGTGTCTGTGAGTCTGTATGTGCGTCTGTGCCTAAGTGTCTGTCTGTCTGTCTGCCTCTCTCTCTCTCTCCCTGCCTCTCTGTGCCTCTCTCTGCCTTTCTCTCTCTATTTGGTCATAGTTTCACTGAACTTCTGGTGATTAATAATATCAGGTAGTGTTTATTAGAGAACAGGGTTGTCAAATGAAATCCATACCTAGTGTGTAATATTTCGGCAGCTTTGCGGTCGGTTTTGTAACAGTCGCGCCTGCCTAAACTGTTTAGGAGGCAGATGTGTGCTCTGTCCTGCAACTAATGAACAGACCACACAGCAGTGAACCATCTGGTAATTAACTGACACTCAACAAGACAAAATTCATATGATAAAACAGACAGACAATTTTTTTAAATTAAAATTGAAAGTCAAAAGCCGCATATTCTATTTGCCCTTGTTTACCATGACATTCTATTGCCATACTATATCATGTGAATCAGCATAAAAACATGAAGTGCATTAAAACAGCTATGCAAAGTCTAAGAGTGTTAGAACAAAAGATTTTGAGGACAACATTGTTTTGCATTGCACCACCATTCAAGGCTACTTTGACTGGCCAAAATTGCACTGGCTACCTTATGAAGATCACTAGCTTTGTTGTGATAAATATAAAATGGTATGTTTATTTTATCATAGATAATAATTATAATAAAAACGAAATATTTAAACGAAATTGAGACAATAAAACGAATTGCACTTTTGTATGAGACTCATCATGGGTATTTTGTGGCAGAAACATCTACACATTTGTGCAAATAATTGTTTTTTAATGGTGGGGCAATTATGGCCAACCAAGATAGTCCAAGTTTTCACACAAAGTGCATTTCATTATATTATATAAAAACCTTATGTTAAATAGTAGGAAAATTTAAATATCAGTCTTCTCATAATTAAGATACACACGTTTGTTTATTATTTATTAAATAATGTTCAGCAATGTGAGGTGCAAGCATTCAGTTGGTCAGTGACTCAGTGGCACAGAAAGCAGCCCCATTTGCCACCTATTTATAAACCAAGAGTGTCTGTTCTTCTGCCTCGAATTACCCATTATAGTAATTTGTTACAGGAATTCTGAACGTGGGAAAATGAACATCAATTCGACCCAGTTTAATGATTTTGGCATTAAAACTTATCTTGAAACTGTGTGTACTGTTTATAATTTTAGCTCCAGTGGTCGGTTTTCATTTATTATGTAATATAATATTGAATAACAAATGATGTTAATGAATATTATATTAAATAATAAAATAACCCTTCATACATTAAAACTTTCTGCTATGACAGTATATATGTAGTTTATATATGGGCACTCTAGTAAGAAAGAGTTAAAGCGCACATTGCTGAAGTAATTAGGCTGTATAGTAATATCAAAGCTCAGCTAGGTGCACAAAGCACCATGAGTGCCTCCATGGCTGATACCAACACACCACATTAAATAACATTATACTTGTTTGGGATCCGTGTCGCACCTAAATTTGTGTTGCCTACATTTTGGCCTAAATTTGATACCTTGGTGCATTAGCTCCATCATAATTCCAGGCTTATTTGCATATTATGAAAATATTGCATCTTAGCACACTTCAGAGGTCAAAAAGAGAAGCCTAGCTTGCACCACTGCAGTCGTGGACTATACATGACCACACTTGAGCAATTTGAATATATATAGTAGAGTATGTTGATGTTAACTCTTTGTGCTTCAAAAGTGCGGTAAAATACAATACTTTTTCAATACATGCACGCATGCACACACATACATATTATGCATGGTGGTGATACTGAATGATGGAACTAAGTCAACTAACGCACCATATATGTATGATGTATCTAATTTAGGCAACTGTGTAGCTATATAACAACAAAATTGAGGGGTTCTGACATGAGTTCACGGATAATTGAAACGGAGGCCTAGTTCAAAAAGGTTAGTAATAATACTTGTAGATGTACAGAAAACGTTAGGGTATTTATTAAGAATTTAGTATGCACGATATTTACATACATCAGTATAATGCTAGAGATAAACAGATATGAAGATGAACAGATATGCGTAACTAAAGATTTAACCATAAATATTAATTTGATAAAAAAACATTAGTTGTATTTACGCTACATCAACATACTAAGCACTAATCTGAAAATGGATATCTACTGTGAATTATATATATTGTCTTAAATATATTGATTACCGATGTAATGTTATTTCCCCTAAAACGTCCGCGCCCCCTTTCTGACAGCGTCATGCGATTCGTGCTCAAACTTGCGTAGCAACGATCGCCCGAGCGATAATAAAACTGACGACGCACAACAAATATTTCTGCAGTCCGCAGCAATAACAAGCTGAACCGTGTTACGACTTGTTATTAAGGACCGGTTACTATTAAACTAACATTACGTACGCACCTGGTTTTACCCAATCTTAAAACTAAATATGTATCACACATTGCACGCGACTGAATACACTGTGATGGTAAAAACAGTTGCGACTAGTTTGTCAACTAGATTTTCAAACGATCCGCCACCATCAGCGCCTCCTTCAGTTTTAAATATCTAGGGATCCGTCCTTTCGCCATATAAAGATTTGACAAGCACTCGTATACAATTAATTCATACTTAAACTTGTAATCAATATTGCACCGAACATTCCATATGCATATATTCACAAATGAAGATCTATATCATAAATCTACAAAAACTTTAATATATTATGTGCTAATTAATGATATTTACTCTCATAGAACGACGAACATTTTGTTTGTGGAAAGACGCTAGCGCGGTTTATAAACAGCGTTTCTAGCAAACATGTAAAAAGCAGTGCAACCAAGTTACACGCATTCATCATCCATATCACGTACTCATATATCAACATGAAAAAATCAGCCATAATTACCATTTAAAAAAATTAACACAACATTTGAATAGGCTTATTTTTATGCACACGTTGATGTGTTCATATGCACGAGCAGTTAGTTACCAGAAAGTCCGCGGGCGCTATTCAAGCGTATTGTCAGTGACGTATGCGAGATGTTTTTTTTAGGTAGTAGGTGATATGCTCTCTCACGCGGTGCCAGTCAAGGGGTTCATACAGCCTATACATCGTTTTTACTTATAACAAGAACAATGCAGGCCGCAGTGGTATTTTTGTATCCATGGTTAGCAAAACTATTTTCTTGTGGAAATTTATCTTTATCCCTATGGTTTGTGATCAGGTGCAACAGCATAAATGTCGTGATGCGTGATTTAATTTTCCTTGTTGTTGTCTTATAACAAAAACTAATATAATACAGAGACAACTCACATTCTGCCAAAACCAGTTTAATCACTTGACAACCGACGTTCGTAACTGTGTCGTATAATACAGCCGCTGTGATTGGTCAAGTCCCATAAAGTCCATTGAAAATACCGGCAAGTGCCGCACGGTACCTAACACTTCCCCCTTTTTTTCTTTGTGTCCGAGTGTCTCTAGTACACATAGTCCTTTAGCGTAACGGGAACTCGGGACACCCAGCCCGAACGAGTTGTCTTTACCCCGGAAGTTACAACACGATCATCCGCTACTGGTGACACGTCTCGCCCGTGCTCTTCCGTCAGTTCCGCTGGTTCACTTGTCACGGGTGGAACCGCGGCCTCGCTCAGCTCGGACGACGGCCCTGCCGTTTCGCTCGGTGCTTGCGTTGACGAATAATCATAGTCCCTGTACTCTACACCCTCGTATCGTCGCATCTGATCCACGTGACGTCTCCACGTAGCCCCGTCTACGAGAACCTTGTACAGTACTGGACCAATTCGCTCCAACACTTCTCCTTTTAGCCATGTCGGTCCTCTGTGATAGTGTCGAACCATGACCTTCTCTCCATTCTGAAAAGAGACCAGAGTTCCTTTCTCATTTTTCAGAAGTCTCCCATCAACTACTCGTTTGATGTTCGGCTTCAGAAGATCCAACCTCGACTTCAGATTTCTACCAAACAACAGTTGAGCTGGACTGTGTCCTGTTGTAGCATGTGGTGCTGTGCGATACGCAAACATAAATCTGTCGAGCTTGTGTTGGATAGATCGATCCGATCTGTCAGCTTTGACAGCGTTCTTGAAACTTTGAACCATGCGTTCCGCTAAGCCGTTGGTGGATGGATGATACGGAGCGCCAGTCACGTGTCGGATACCATTCATTTCTGTGAAATGTTTGAATTCTCCAGACACGAAATGAGGTCCATTGTCTGACACAACTTGCTCTGGCAGACCCATTCTTGCAAATAAGGATCGCAGAGTAGCTACAGTTTCTGCTGCAGTTGTGTTCCGCATCTCAAAACTGTCAGGCCATTTGGTGTGTGCGTCCACTACGACCAAGAATTTTTTCCTTGAAATGGTCCTGCAAAATCGACATGCAGTCGTTGCCATGGGTACGCTGGGTATTCCCATCTGTGCAGCGGAGCTTGTTTCGGGTTGTTTGCGACACCTTGACATCCTTCACATCTCTTTGTCACGTCTTCGATGTCTTCATCCATTCGGGGCCACCAGACATACCCTCTTGCAAGTCCCTTCATTTTTACAGTCCCCATGTGTCCCTCATGCAGTGTCTCCATCACTCTGCCTCGCAGTTTTGTGGGAACAATCACTCTGTTACCCCACATCAGAATACCATGATGCATTGTCAGTTCGTCCTTGCGATTGAGGTAAGGTGCGAAGTTCGGTTGCGATACGACACCTTTCCAACCTGACTCCACCAGTTGTACCACACGAGAAAGCAGTGCGTCTCTGTGTGTTTCTCTTCTGAGCTCTCTTTCCGTGACTGGTAACGTCTCAACAACGGTCATGTGAAACATTTCGACCTCATCAGGCTTGTCTTCTGGCACCTGACGAAGCGGTAGACGAGACAATCCATCACAGTTTGCATGCTGTTTGGAACCTCGATACTCAATTTGATACGCAAAGGCACCAAGGAAGAGACACCAGCGTTGCAATCGTGCTGCTGTTGTGACTGGTACTGCCTTTCCAGGGTCCATGATATACTTCAGGGGTTTGTGATCTGTGATCAATATGAACCGACGACCCTCCAAGTACGGCTGAAACTTTCTGACACCCCAGGAGAGTCCGAGCGCGATGCATACGCTACCGGTCGTTCACTTCCGTCCGGCATCCGATGTGATAAGACGGCGCCCAGGCCATACGACGAACTGTCGCATGCCACAACCACGGGCAAGTCCGGGTTGAAGTGAGTAAGGACTCGATCCTGAAGCAGCATTTCTCTCACGGTTCTGAACGCATACTCCTGCTCTTTGCCCCAGATCCAGTGTTCGTCTTTCTGCAAAAGTCTATGCAGTGGTGCAAGATGTGTAGCCAGGTCTGGTAAGAAACGTGCATAGTACTGCACCATTCCCAAGAACGATATCAACTGTCCAACGTTCTGAGGACTAGGCAAGCCTGCCATAGCTGGCACTTTCTTTGGTGACTGGTGTAGTCCCTCGGCAGTGATGACATGGCCCAAGTACTCAACTGAGTTCTGCAGAAATTTGCATTTCTCTCTGTTGGCCGTCCCAGTACCTTGTCAAGGGCCTTCAGATGTTCTTCTCGAGTTCTGCCTGTGATAATGATGTCGTCAAGATAGCACTGAACACCCGGAATACCTTGTAGGACTTGGTCCATTGCTGATGCCACTCCATACGGTAATCGTTGATACTGGTACAGTCCGCGATGTGTGTTAACAGTCAGGTAAGTCTTCGATTCTTCCTCAACCTCCATCTGAAGGTACGCCTGTCGTAGATCAATTACGTTGAACTGTTGACCACCACTCAGATTTGCGTAGATCTCTTCAATTCGTGGCAGGGGGTACTCATCCACGTCGAGCTGTGGATTTATTGTCACTTTGAAATCACCGCAAATTCGAACTTCACCGTCCTTCTTGATTGGTGTGACTATCGGTGCTGCCCACTCGCTGTGAGTCGCTTCACGATCCCTTCTGCTTCCAATTGGTCCAACCCTCGCTCAACAGCTGGCTTTCGTGCAAATGCGACAGGTCTGGCTTTCCAGAATCGTGGCTTCGGCTCTTCTTTCAGTTGGATCCGTGCTTTGATGTTCAATAACCGTCCGAGTTCGTCAGAGAACACCGCTGCATGTCTGTCGAGCACATCTCGGAAACCAGACTGCGTCTCTAGATGCATTAGAGGCCAGTTCAAACGGATGGAGTGCAACCACTCCCGACCAAACAGTGTAGGTCCAATTCCTTTCATCACATACAACTGAAGACACTTGCTTTGTTCTCCATAACGAACTTTAACTGACAACACGCCCAACGGTTTCACAGTTTCTCCCGTATATGTGTGTAGCTGTAGGGTGGTGCTTTCTAACGGTACATGCCGCAGCTGTTCGTGATATGTCTCCTCCCCGATGACAGAGACAGCTGAGCCCGTATCTAACTCCATCACAAGTTCTCTGTTTTCAATTTCCATCGTCACGGAAATTGGCTTCCGGTCATTTCCTTTGGACACTCGGTACAGTCCTGTCCAGTCATGTCGCTCGGCGTCTTCGTTGCCTTGCATGACGTGCAATGACGTTGCCGGTGGCTGTGTGTTAGCCTTCTGTCGGCATGCCTTTCGAATATGACCGACTATACCACACTGGTAACATTTCTTCTTGATAAATGGACATACTTTTGGATTGTGTTGTCCGTTGCACCTGTAACACTTTGACACGGTGTCTGCACGCTGAGACTGTCGCTGGTTAGTGTTTCTTGGCATCGCTTTACTGTTCTGTTGTCTAGGCTGTCTACTGCAGCTGTCTAATTTGTGCACTCTTGTCTCCTTACCAGTCTCTCCTTGAAAGACCTGAACGTCTCGGTTGGCTTGTTGTATTGCCAGACATCGTCTCACGGCAATTTCGAATGTTAAATCATCGAGTTTCTCTCTCAACAGATCTCTGAGCATCTTGTCATCTCGTATGCCAGATACCAAACGGTCTCGCAAACGTTCGGCCCTCGTTACGTCACTGAATTTGCATTCACTTGCCAAATGCTTCAGCGTTGCGACGTAATCGCAGACAGATTCACTAACCTGTCTCGATCGATTGTCAAACTCGTATCGAGCAACCAATGCTGATTTCTCTGGCTTTGTATGTTTTTGCAACCGGTCCACTATCACCGAATACGTTACCTCGGAGTCTTTCGGTGTGGCTGGTACCAACAAGTCTTTGAGCAGCTGATATGTCTCCGTGGACACATTCGCCAATAAAATTGCCTTTTTGGTTTGATCGTCAGTTACTCCGTTCGCAAGGAAGTAAAAGTCCAACTGTTCCGTATAAGCTTCCCAGTCGGTACCATGGTTATACTTCATTACTTTGCCGAAGCTGTACGACGTTCTGCCCTCTTCGCCCATTTTCAACTTATCTTTCGAAGCAGAAAACCACGCCGCATCAAAGTCACTTTGTTTTCCAACATTCATTGTCTAGCCGCACTCACAGTAGTCTTGCATGATCCGTGACCAACCAGGATCCCATCCTCGTCGCCAATTTGTTATGTCTTATAACAAAAACTAATATAATACAGAGACAACTCACATTGTGCCAAAACCAGTTTAATCACTCGACAACCGACGTTCGTAACTTTGTCGTATAATACAGCCGCTGTGATTGGTCAAGTCCCATAAAGTCCATTTAAAATACCGGCGAGTGCCGCACGGTACCTAACACTTGTGATACGTGATTGAGGCATCAAATTCTTCGAGAAATTTGTGGAATATGTGACAACTACAATACTATTTTCTTCGTGAATCAAGAAATTGTATTTTTCAGAGTCAACCCATAACTATTTCCCCTGTTAATTTTGATCCAGGAACCCCCACGCACACCCTCAGGATTTGACAACAGTTAGTGGAGCGTCCGTGCGTGTTTTTCAATAATTTTCTTTCTTTTTCCCTCGGCACTGACATGTTAAAGGAACAAATCTTTTTCGTCTTTGTTTTCTTCATGACACCTTTTTGTCGATTTCTTGGCTTATAGATCCAGTGCTATTTCATGTTTCTAAATGTACTGAGTGGTTGGTTCTTGGTAGGTACATACATATATACATGCATACATGCATCCATATATGTAGGGGAAGTAGGGGCATGTCCGCACACTTAAGGTGAACACGCTATAGATAATGCACTGTGTGTGCTAAGAGGGTGATATTTAGCATTCAGAATGAGCAATTATATTACTTTGTTGTTAGTTAGTTAGTTAAGAAATCGCATATCCCATCAGATATTGAAATATTTGGTTAAATGTAGAGGCATACCTTTGTGCGGACATGCCCCAAGGTACGGGACATAGCCGCACACTATGTGCGGTTATGCCCCAGGAATGACAAAGCAACAGCTGGTCTCACACAGCTGACTATTAACTGCAACAATAATATTATGTATTTGTATGTGTAAGCTACATGCACGTACATTACTTAGCAAAAACGTACAAGAAACACCAGAGATCAGAAATCAACGGTTTCAAGTTTTCATATATAAGTCCACGTTTATTCCTCCTTGAGAATCAAAGCAATCAACAGCATGGTTTTGTAACGGGGAAAGTGAAAGTTTGCAACCTAGCTTGTATGATGCCTTCTAGCTAAAAACAGCATGGTCTCGTAAAGCGCAAAGTCAAACTAAAATTTCGGTTTGTCGGTTGTGCGAGCATGGCTTTGTATGGACTAACGTATATGGGCAAAGTTCTATATTATACATTATCATAATTTGTCATCTTGGTTGTTTTTGTCTGTGAGCAATGATCATTTAAGCTTTATTTATTTAACGGACCTAATGATACACAACATGGAAAGTTTGAGGCCAACACGATATAGCCAACACATTGATGAAGCGATGAATGATATAAAAGAAAAGTGTGATAATATTAAATAATTATATAATAATAATAATAATAATCATATACTATCTCACATCAAAGTTTCCTATACTATTTGTGGTAAGGAACTGAAATATCTAAATATGCATCTAAGTAGACTACATAATATTATAGGCACCGACGCAAGAAATACGTCTGCACAGCGGGTGGGGCATGACCGCACAGGCCTGTGCGAACATGCCCCAAGCATCCAACACGTGAGCAATTCTGAATTACGCGAAAATGCTGCTTATGAAAGTAGCCTTTATTTCACACATCATAAAACATTAAAACATAATTTGGAATTATGAAAGAAAATTCATATGCACGTCTTACAGTTAATCTAATACACATAACAGCATATGAGTAAAATTACATCAGTTGTTACGAAAATAAAATTTTATGTCATAACTTTTTACTTATTCACTTCTATGAATAGGTATATACAAATGGTTGATTTGGGGGTTAGATCTGTTTAGAAAACAATGCATCTTTTGTAGCATGAATTTTGTAACATGCCATATCTTTGAACCATACGTTACTACCGCTTTATTATTTGAGTTAAAAATGCGTAGCGTTGTTGATAGTAATAAAAACAAGTACAAAGTAAACTATCGTTTCTTTCTCTATACCAGCTCTTACAGAACTATCTGTACATCCATGTGTTTCCGCTATGCACCCCTGGTGTGCAAAAGGCTACTTCTGCCAGGACTTCTCCTTGTAGCATAAATGAGCAGTTATTATTGCATTTGCTTTTATGATCGTAGATTTAGGCCTACCGTTGTTCACATTTAGTCCGAGTGTGGGTGAAGTTGCTTTTATGAGTAATAATTTTCCTTGCATTTGGTTTTGTGTGTGTATGACATACATACATGTTGACATACATACATGCTTGACATACATACATGTTGACATACATACATGCTTACATACATACATGTTGACATACATACATGCTTACATACATCACACATACACACACACACACGCACACACACACACACACACACACACACACACACACACACACACACACACACACACACACACACACACACACACACACACACACACACACACACACAACAACACACCACATACATGAACATACATACATACATGCATACGTACGTATATATTATACCTACACACGTATAATATACAGGCACACATGCACGCTAACACATTACGGACCATACGAACACTGCACGTATGCCTATATATCCTCTTTTCTTATAACAGCGAAAACACCAAAGGAAACTTAAATTAAAAAAAATTGTTAATACAAAAATAATAACGCGTTTATATTATGTTCGTATAAAAATCACAGTGTACAAACTTGGTTACATAATTAATATATACATCACGTGACTAACTGTTTAAAAACTCCCTCAACCGATTAAAATATGGCTGCCTGACCATGTGCTTTTCGTCGTCGTATATTTTGTTGAAATTTATCTTTATGACAAAATTAACCTAATGCTAAGTTGGTAAAATGTGATATGTATGCAATAACGTTTGCTCTGTGAGATGCTATGTCGGAGCAATAATTTAATGGGTGTATCCAGTAGGTCTCGGTTTGCGTATTTCACAATCAAAATTATACACCTGATCTCCGTCAAGTTTTCCGTTTGCAAACAATGTTGACAGACATCAGTTATCTATGTGAATTACGTGTATACTAACTGCTAGATCAAACATTAGTAATAACAAAAACAATGTCTTATAAAGCACTGTATTCAGTCCTAATTGTTCTGGTCAAAGCGCTGAACAAAGAGTTCGCAACTGTGTGTCACTTATTTAAGTATTAAAAGCTATTATATATATATATATATATATATTGTATTATATCACTGGTCTGCAGTTTATATATTATATATATATATATATATATATATATATATATATGTGTGTGTGTGTGTGTGTGTGTGTGTGTGTGTCGCGCATGCGCAGAAACGTCACCCCGATATTATTCAACGCACGGATAAGCGCGACTGCGAAAGAGAATTGGTGTCTCCATTACGTGGAGGTTTGCTTACTTATAATCACAATTATGAGCGTAGCCTCCGTCAGGCTTTCATTTTTCAACAATGCTAGTAACCAGAGCTATTATAGATTAGCTCTATGATACCGGATAAATTTGTGAATTGACCTATCCATCACGCGACCAGTTGCTTATCAAAAACTCCAAGAAGCGATGACCAAAATGGCCGCCGAACAAGTGCGTTTATTTGTATTATTAGAATTTTTTGTATTTAAATATATATATATATATATATATATATATATATATATATATATATATATATAAATGTAATTGACTATTATATAAAGCTTATAAAAACTCAAAAAGCGTAATAACAAAAACAATGTCTTATAAAGCACTGTATTCAGTCCTAATTGTTCTGGTCAAAGCGCTGAACAAAGAGTTCGCAACTGTTGTCACTTATTTAAGTATTAAAAGCTATTTTATATACATATATATATATATATATATATATATATATATATATATATATATATATATATAATATATATATATATATATATATCGCGCATGCGCAGAAAGTAATTATATATATATATATATATATATATATATATATGTGTGTGTGTGTGTGTGTGTGTGTGTATGCATCGAGAACGTCACCCCGATATTATTTAACGCACGGATAAGCGCGACTGCGAAAGAGAATTGGTGTCTCCATTACGTGGAGGTTTGCTTACTTATAATCACAATTATGAGCGTAGCCTCCGTCAGGCTTTCATTTTTCAACAATGCTAGTAACCAGAGCTATTATAGATTAGCTCTATGATACCGGATAAATTTGTGAATTGACCTATCCACCACGCGACCAGTTGCTTAGCAAAAATCAAAACGATACAAAATGGCCGCCGAATTTTTATGATATATGATGATATATTATTTATTTAAATATATATTATATATATATATATATTATATATATATATATATATATATATATATATATATATATATATATATATATATATATATAATATATATATATTTCAACGATATCTTGTAAACTCCAAAAAGCGACCAAAATATACAAATAAACGCACGTGTTCGGCAGCCATTTTGGTTATCGCTTCTTTGAGTTTTTGCCATAAGCAACTGGTCGCGTGATGGATAGGTCAATTCACACATTTAGCCGGTATCATAGAGCTAATCTATCTAATAGCTCTGGTTATCAGCATTGTTGGCAAATGAAAGCCTGACGGAGACAAGCCTCATATTTGTTATTATGACGTAAGCAAACCTCGACGCAATAGACATCAAGTCTATTTCGGGTATTAACTAATATCTGGATAACGTGTCTGCGCATGCGCGATAAATGTCAAATCATCTATGTGCAGCAAAAGGCAAAACATTTATAATATAAATACCACGGGATGCTCGTTAACTTCCCCGTTGTTCGATGAATAAAGATATTATGTTTGTCTACATTACTGCAATGCTACATCATGTAAACGCTTACACCGCTTACACCGCTAGCTACAACGCGGCGTCCTGTCCTTTCAAATAATGAATAGTCCCGAAAGCGGTGAAAATAGCCTTATAAATTTAGCGATTTTATGAATAATAACCTTTACTTTTTGACATATTTGCATATGAGTTGTTGAATATAAATAAATATAACAATAAAATCGTTGCATATTTATATTAATCTCATATTTGTTATACTTATATGCGTTACTTTGCAAGAGTTCTAACGAGAGTACTTCTATGGCAACACACGCCGTTGTGGTCATTTGCATATTCGAGATGGCTGCCTTCATTGACGCTTAGAGGAGAAGAAGTTGGTGGTGATTTAACCGACTATTATGGTATTTATCACTTGGTGTACCTATGTTAGTAACATTATAGAATCAAGAAAATATATGCTTGTTTGTATAACAATGTTGACGGTATATGAGCTTGTTGTGTGCTTGTTTTTGGTCGGTTCCGTCTGTCGTGTATCGCTTTTCGATTCGTCGCTGTGGAATGCCAGCGATTGTCTTGAGCTGGTGCACCGTAGCCCTGTTTACACTTATACTTTTGCCCCTTGTAATTGTCGATCAAGGAGCGCGTGCCCAGCATCATCGAAGCATGGTGCTTTATATTATAACAATGACAAATCCATGTGTATCCGTCAATGTAGACGTAGGTAACGATTCATGTGCGTAAAATCGGACAGGTGTCTGTGTCACTGACACTGAATGTGTGATTAACTGTTAACTCGTATGTAGTCAAAGACAGATAGTAACAGTTGACAGTTAGTTATTTACCAACGGAATAATAAAAACTTAATGATGTAAACTATTATTGAAAATGCTAAATTACTATGACATGTTATTTAACAACTAGCTAGGCTAATCATGACATATCTAATTTGGCCAACTTAATATCAGTAATATCTCATTGTCACATTGAGCTTACACAATGTCATATATCCATATGTTGACGGCTAAATGTATGGCTAAATGTCAACTTTAAGACATTGACCGCAGCATTGTCAGTAATGTTAGGGTTAGTTACAAGAAAGAAAGAGAAAGGATTATTTAGAGGTGATTATAAAGGAACTGTGTTTAATATCTTGCTTGTTGTGACTGCATGATGTTCGGTAAAATTTCTACTTGATCTCTGTTGGTATATAGTCATTCCTTATATGGGTAGTTTACTGAACTTTGGTTTCCTTCTAACACTCAACTCTGTGCAACCACGGCCATGCACACACTGGTAAACTGCTTCGGCTGGTGGCAAAACCTGGTGAGTGTAGTCAGCATGTCTGAAGCCATTCGTGAGCTAACTAGGGCTTGTCTACTCCACCATTTGACGTATTGGCTTGCTCGCCTTTGCTCCGTCTTGCAGAGTATTCTTTCGACCACGTTCATGGGGTTGAGGCTGTTCAATGAAGCTGCTTGGTGATCGAGAGAATTCCACTTGATTACGCGAAGACATTTGGTTGATTGATTTGATGCTGTACGCGTGCTTGCTTGTTATCTGCAACTTATGTGTATGTTGACCTACTGGTCTCTTCGGCATTTTCTTTCTTTCTAAAGAAATTCTTCATGGCCATCCTGGTTTACTTGTTTAAATTCTTTCTGCACTGTTCATCAGAAGTTACGTCAATTTCTGAAAATGGAAAATATATTCAGATATTAACTTAATTTCTCAGAGATGATAATTATCTAATTTCAGCAAATCCTGCCATCGTTTTATCTTAGTTACAACTACGTTTGTCATCTACATCACGCTCCATGTCATCTCTGTCATGACAAATATGTGATGTAGAATTGTAGATGGCTGTGATGTAGATGACGTGCCATGCGAGTCATGGGCAATACCATGTTTGTCGAGACCTTAACTGGCATATGCTATTTCTGATTGATATGATTGACACCACTTAACAAGTGATTATCAATAATTCTGTTTGCCTGACCTGTATAGCACGCAGTGCGGATCATTCATAGATGACATGGAATAAACCTACTCACCTGCCTCCTGCCCTGAAATGTCGAATATCTCGTGTAAATCTATAACAAAAACGGTTTTGGTATTGTTTCCAATATGCAGATATGGCGGTAACATAATTGTAATTCCACATGGATGTGGTAGTTCTTCCGACTCTGGATAGGTGTGGCATCAAAGTTGTAGTGATGTAGATAACAAGGAACCAGGGGACATAGATTTTTATGTTGGAAAACATTGACTATTCAAAATATGACAAATATGAAGACAGACATCGAAATATATTTATTATTTAATGTGTTATTATTACACCTGTGTACATGTAATAACGTGCAACTTGAGGACCAGGTGATTGGGACAGCCACTTTTCGATGACAGACTGAAATCTAACAAGAAATAGCTATAATAATGACTGAATGCCATTATTATTATATTCGAAATGAAGAACAATGTTGCACAAATGTCACGTATAAGAAGTATAGTTTTACCAGATTTCTTTATTGAATATTTTCTATGTATGGGACACCAAATAGCCCAGTTACCGTGAAATTACCCATCCGTGACACCACAATCATCTGCTACACATCTGCACCTTGCAACTGGATGAGAGAGTAAGGCTAACACTGTGCCACATTCCCTCACTAAAATAAAATTCATGCGCAACTCATGATGTCATATCACTGGCATCTGTTAGACTTTGTGATACTACTGATAGATACAGGCAGATACATGCAGTGGGGCGCAGGTTGCAAGACTTGCCATTGACTTCTGAACTCAGCATCAAAGTCAGACACTCATGTTTGGTGCTGGTTTGATAGCAGATTTTTTCGATTCCAATCGATACCACAATTTTGCTCGATACTTACGTTGTAAGTCATTCATATATAGTTCCCAGTACAACTAGAATCACACATCCTTTATGCTTATGTCTCCACCTTACTGTACAAGTACTAGTTAAGTCTTTCATAGTTAAGTCAACATAGTGCATGTTTTTAGCTACAAGGTGTTCTTGTGTCAGATGTATTTTGATAATTACCAGGTATTCCTGTAAAATTATGATTGATATCCAATTATATTGTCTTTCAGCAGACAAAATTGTAATTGTTTGATTCAATTAATTACTTTAAATTAGTAAAATTTATTAAAACATTTAGGCACTTGTAATAAAACACCTAGTATAAAAGAACTGTGTTTAAATTAATAATTATACTTTGCTATAATGCTAAGTATGCTTGCTAACTCTGCTAATAGCATCTTATATGAAGGTTATGAAAGCAATTACAAAATAAAGACTGTGATGTTATTACAGATAGATGAGTTGACACAGTTTAAATCATGAACTATTTATAACATAAAAACACAAACTATAATAAACTAATGCTTCTACAAAATTAACCTTTCAAATTCATGGGAAAATATGTACATAAAATTACAGGCCTTTATTTAAAAGACGTAACTTTATTATTTCTCATTCCATTTTAAAATGAGATATACCACTAAACAGCAGATAAAACATACTATCAACTAAATATAAAATGTACCACACAGTCCTGAATCGGAATTATGCAATTTTAAAAAACATTCTGTCAATATTTCTATTCTGTTGTTCAGTACTTATAACAACCAGTAAATTAAATCGATTAACATTAGTTATTTGTTGCCGCCGAAGACATGTGTCACAACATGGGCAAAAATATATGTCAGTTTCAAAGCCTTCATTTTTGTGGGCAAATATCACATCTGATAGCATGCCAGGGCATATCATGTCATCTATGCATTTCTTTGCATCTGTTATCACCAGCGTTATTCAACTTATTCTTCAAAATTGATTTCCAAATTTTTTTTGGCATCGTATGACCAATGGATGGTCACTACTTGGGTAGTGCCAGTTTGGTGATTTCTACAGGTTTTCCCAAATATACTCAGTAACTGATGCATCACAGCTAGTGGTCGTCCGTGACTTTACTGTCCATAACAACCCATAACATTCGATATAGTGAATGTCATGATACCACAAAGTCTCAGTATCAAAATTTTATAAGTATTGTGATACTTCAATATACACTGTATCGTGTATCGAACCAGCACTATTCAGGCTGTCAACACCCAAAATGTCGCAACATATCCAGACTGAAGACTGATCAATGTCATTAAACAGTCATATAAGAACTGGCACACCACTGTGTTGCGTCACTTCTCCAAGCATTAATTGGCGAGAATTTTGGCTGGATGAGAAACACTGCCTTCAGTGGGTCTACAGTACACGCAATGACCCAACGTCTACTGCCAGGAAGGAGGCTTTCAACAGAATCAGGCTTAAATGATAGTACAGGAGAAGCTCTATGAGACGCAGGACTGGACAGGGCACCTAGGTCAGCTGGAAGGCAGACAAGACTGAGGTGTGTACAGACTGGCTCAGCTGGAAGGCAGACAAGACTGAGGTGTGTACAGACTGGCTCAGCGGGAAGGCAGACAAGACTGAGGTGTGGACAGACTGGCTCAGCTGGAAGGCAGACAAGACTGAGGTGTGGACAGACTGGCTCAGCTGGAAGGCAGACAAGACTGAGGTGTGTACAGACTGGCTCAGCTGGAAGGCAGACAAGACTGAGGTGTGGACAGACTGGCTCAGCGGGAAGGCAGACAAGACTGAGGTGTGGACAGACTGGCTCAGCTGGAAGGCAGACAAGACTGAGGTGTGGACAGACTGGCTCAGCGGGAAGGCAGACAAGACTGAGGTGTGGACAGACTGGCTCAGCTGGAAGGCAGACAAGACTGAGGTGTGGACAGACTGGCTCAGCTGGAAGGCAGACAAGACTGAGGTGTGGACAGACTGGCTCAGCTGGAAGGCAGACAAGACTGAGGTGTGGACAGACTGGCTCAGCTGGAAGGCAGACAAGACTGAGGTGTGGACAGACTGGCTCAGCTGGAAGGCAGACAAGACTGAGGTGTGGACAGACTGGCTCAGCGGGAAGGCAGACAGACTGAGGTGTGGACAGACTGGCTCAGCTGGAAGGCAGACAAGACTGAGGTGTGGACAGACTGGCTCAGCGGGAAGGCAGACAAGACTGAGGTGTGGACAGACTGGCTCAGCTGGAAGGCAGACAAGACTGAGGTGTGGACAGACTGGCTCAGCGGGAAGGCAGACAAGACTGAGGTGTGGACAGACTGGCTCAGCTGGAAGGCAGACAAGACTGAGGTGTGGACAGACTGGTTCAGCTGGAAGGCAGACAAGACTGAGGTGTGGACAGACTGGCTCAGCTGGATGGCAGACAAGACTGAGGTGTGGACAGACTGGCTCAGCTGGAAGGCAGACAAGACTGAGGTGTGGACAGACTGGCTCAGCTGGAAGGCAGACAAGACTGAGGTGTGGACAGACTGGCTCAGCTGGAAGGCAGACAAGACTGAGGTGTGGACAGACTGGCTCAGCTGGAAGGCAGACAAGACTGAGGTGTGGACAGACTGGCTCAGCTGGATGGCAGACAAGACTGAGGTGTGGACAGACTGGCTCAGCTGGAAGGCAGACAAGACTGAGGTGTGGACAGACTGGCTCAGCTGGAAGGCAGACAAGACTGAGGTGTGGACAGACTGGCTCAGCTGGAAGGCAGACAAGACTGAGGTGTGGACAGACTGGCTCAGCTGGAAGGCAGACAAGACTGAGGTGTGGACAGACTGGCTCAGCTGGAAGGCAGACAAGACTGAGGTGTGGACAGACTGGCTCAGCTGGAAGGCAGACAAGACTGAGGTGTGGACAGACTGGCTCAGCTGGAAGGCAGACAAGACTGAGGTGTGGACAGACTGGCTCAGCTGGAAGGCAGACAAGACTGAGGTGTGGACAGACTGGCTCAGCTGGAAGGCAGACAAGACTGAGGTGTGGACAGACTGGCTCAGCTGGAAGGCAGACAAGACTGAGGTGTGGACAGACTGGCTCAGCTGGAAGGCAGACAAGACTGAGGTGTGGACAGACTGGCTCAGCTGGAAGGCAGACAAGACTGAGGTGTGGACAGACTGGCTCAGCTGGAAGGCAGACAAGACTGAGGTGTGGACAGACTGGCTCAGCTGGATGGCAGACAAGACTGAGGTGTGGACAGACTGGCTCAGCTGGAAGGCAGACAAGACTGAGGTGTGGACAGACTGGCTCAGCTGGAAGGCAGACAAGACTGAGGTGTGGACAGACTGGCTCAGCTGGAAGGCAGACAAGACTGAGGTGTGGACAGACTGGCTCAGCTGGAAGGCAGACAAGACTGAGGTGTGGACAGACAGGCACAGCTGGAAGGCAGACATGACTGAGGTGTGGACAGACTGGCTCAGCTGGAAGGCAGACATGACTGAGGTGTGGACAGACTGGCTCAGCTGGAAGGCAGACAAGACTGAGGTGTGGACAGACTGGTTCAGCGGGAAGGCAGACAAGACTGAGGTGTGGACAGACAGGCACAGCTGGAAGGCAGACATGACTGAGGTGTGGACAGACTGGCTCAGCTGGAAGGCAGACATGACTGAGGTGTGGACAGACTGGCTCAGCTGGAAGGCAGACAAGACTGAGGTGTGGACAGACTGGCTCAGCGGGAAGGCAGACAAGACTGAGGTGTGGACAGACAGGCACAGCTGGAAGGCAGACATGACTGAGGTGTGGACAGACTGGCTCAGCTGGAAGGCAGACAAGACTGAGGTGTGGACAGACTGGCTCAGCTGGAAGGCAGACATGACTGAGGTGTGGACAGACTGGCTCAGCTGGAAGGCAGACAAGACTGAGGTGTGGACAGACTGGCTCAGCTGGAAGGCAGACAAGACTGAGGTGTGGACAGACAGGCTCAGCGGGAAGGCAGACAAGACTGAGGTGTGGACAGACTGGCTCAGCTGGAAGGCAGACAAGACTGAGGTGTGGACAGACTGGCTCAGCTGGAAGGCAGACAAGACTGAGGTGTGGACAGACTGGCTCAGCGGGAAGGCAGACAAGACTGAGGTGTGGACAGACTGGCTCAGCTGGAAGGCAGACAAGACTGAGGTGTGGACAGACTGGCTCAGCTGGAAGGCAGACAAGACTGAGGTGTGGACAGACTGGCTCAGCTGGAAGGCAGACAAGACTGAGGTGTGGACAGACTGGCTCAGCTGGATGGCAGACAAGACTGAGGTGTGGACAGACTGGCTCAGCTGGAAGGCAGACAAGACTGAGGTGTGGACAGACTGGCTCAGCTGGAAGGCAGACATGACTGAGGTGTGGACAGACTGGCTCAGCTGGAAGGCAGACAAGACTGAGGTGTGGACAGACTGGCTCAGCTGGAAGGCAGACATGACTGAGGTGTGGACAGACTGGCTCAGCTGGAAGGCAGACAAGACTGAGGTGTGGACAGACTGGCTCAGCTGGAAGGCAGACAAGACTGAGGTGTGGACAGACTGGCTCAGCTGGAAGGCAGACAAGACTGAGGTGTGGACAGACTGGCTCAGCTGGAAGGCAGACAAGACTGAGGTGTGGACAGACTGGCTCAGCTGGAAGGCAGACAAGACTGAGGTGTGGACAGACTGGCTCAGCTGGAAGGCAGACAAGACTGAGGTGTGGACAGACTGGCTCAGCTGGATGGCAGACAAGACTGAGGTGTGGACAGACTGGCTCAGCTGGAAGGCAGACAAGACTGAGGTGTGGACAGACTGGCTCAGCTGGAAGGCAGACATGACTGAGGTGTGGACAGACTGGCTCAGCTGGAAGGCAGACAAGACTGAGGTGTGGACAGACTGGCTCAGCTGGAAGGCAGACATGACTGAGGTGTGGACAGACTGGCTCAGCTGGAAGGCAGACAAGACTGAGGTGTGGACAGACTGGCTCAGCTGGAAGGCAGACAAGACTGAGGTGTGGACAGACTGGCTCAGCTGGAAGGCAGACAAGACTGAGGTGTGGACAGACTGGCTCAGCTGGATGGCAGACAAGACTGAGGTGTGGACAGACTGGCTCAGCTGGAAGGCAGACATGACTGAGGTGTGGACAGACTGGCTCAGCTGGAAGGCAGACAAGACTGAGGTGTGGACAGACTGGCTCAGCTGGAAGGCAGACAAGACTGAGGTGTGGACAGACTGGCTCAGCTGGAAGGCAGACATGACTGAGGTGTGGACAGACTGGCTCAGCTGGAAGGCAGACAAGACTGAGGTGTGGACAGACTGGCTCAGCTGGAAGGCAGACAAGACTGAGGTGTGGACAGACTGGCTCAGCTGGAAGGCAGACAAGACTGAGGTGTGGACAGACTGGCTCAGCTGGAAGGCAGACATGACTGAGGTGTGGACAGACTGGCTCAGCTGGAAGGCAGACAAGACTGAGGTGTGGACAGACTGGCTCAGCTGGAAGGCAGACAAGACTGAGGTGTGGACAGACTGGCTCAGCTGGAAGGCAGACAAGACTGAGGTGTGGACAGACTGGCTCAGCTGGAAGGCAGACAAGACTGAGGTGTGGACAGACTGGCTCAGCTGGAAGGCAGACAAGACTGAGGTGTGGACAGACTGGCTCAGCTGGAAGGCAGACAAGACTGAGGTGTGGACAGACTGGCTCAGCTGGAAGGCAGACAAGACTGAGGTGTGGACAGACTGGCTCAGCTGGAAGGCAGACAAGACTGAGGTGTGGACAGACTGGCTCAGCTGGAAGGCAGACAAGACTGAGGTGTGGACAGACTGGCTCAGCTGGAAGGCAGACATGACTGAGGTGTGGACAGACTGGCTCAGCTGGAAGGCAGACAAGACTGAGGTGTGGACAGACTGGCTCAGCTGGAAGGCAGACATGACTGAGGTGTGGACAGACTGGCTCAGCTGGAAGGCAGACAAGACTGAGGTGTGGACAGACTGGCTCAGCTGGAAGGCAGACAAGACTGAGGTGTGGACAGACTGGCTCAGCTGGAAGGCAGACAAGACTGAGGTGTGGACAGACTGGCTCAGCTGGAAGGCAGACAAGACTGAGGTGTGGACAGACTGGCTCAGCTGGAAGGCAGACAAGACTGAGGTGTGGACAGACTGGCTCAGCTGGATGGCAGACAAGACTGAGGTGTGGACAGACTGGCTCAGCTGGAAGGCAGACAAGACTGAGGTGTGGACAGACTGGCTCAGCTGGAAGGCAGACATGACTGAGGTGTGGACAGACTGGCTCAGCTGGAAGGCAGACAAGACTGAGGTGTGGACAGACTGGCTCAGCTGGAAGGCAGACATGACTGAGGTGTGGACAGACTGGCTCAGCTGGAAGGCAGACAAGACTGAGGTGTGGACAGACTGGCTCAGCTGGAAGGCAGACAAGACTGAGGTGTGGACAGACTGGCTCAGCTGGAAGGCAGACAAGACTGAGGTGTGGACAGACTGGCTCAGCTGGAAGGCAGACAAGACTGAGGTGTGGACAGACTGGCTCAGCTGGAAGGCAGACAAGACTGAGGTGTGGACAGACAGGCTCAGCGGGAAGGCAGACAAGACTGAGGTGTGGACAGACTGGCTCAGCTGGAAGGCAGACAAGACTGAGGTGTGGACAGACTGGCTCAGCTGGAAGGCAGACAAGACTGAGGTGTGGACAGACTGGCTCAGCGGGAAGGCAGACAAGACTGAGGTGTGGACAGACTGGCTCAGCTGGAAGGCAGACAAGACTGAGGTGTGGACAGACTGGCTCAGCTGGAAGGCAGACAAGACTGAGGTGTGGACAGACTGGCTCAGCTGGAAGGCAGACAAGACTGAGGTGTGGACAGACTGGCTCAGCTGGATGGCAGACAAGACTGAGGTGTGGACAGACTGGCTCAGCTGGAAGGCAGACAAGACTGAGGTGTGGACAGACAGGCACAGTGTGAACAACTTCTATGATGCTCTCAAACTGTACATGGCCCAGCCATGTACACTTCAGACACATCTCTCTGAGTAGTGATGGAGCCATCTTTATCATTTGAAGAGATCAAATCTGAGAGCATTGGGCAGAACACTTCATCAACATGCTGAACAAACCCTCCTCCCTCAAGAAGGAGCCCACGAACCATCTGTGTGAAACACATCCCTCAAGAATTCACAGAAGCGTTAGTAAAGTCTGGGAACAAAATGGAATTATTATTGTTAAGAAAGCTGAAGGTTTGCACATGGTCTGTCCTTCCATATCTCCCTTGTGTATGTAAGACATGAACAGTAAATTATGAATTCATAATTTGATTTCCCGTCCTAAAAAAGTGCACCTCACTCTATTGTAAATTTTGATTTATAGTAATGTAAATGTAGTACTTTAATGCTTGCATTCATTTCATTGTTACGTTTATGGTAATTTATGTGAGATGCACACGATACAAGTCCGTAATAAATTATCTAAATTATATTGACAATGAGTAAGACTTTCCCCCAGTCACAGTACCAGAAGCTGTCACTGTATACACCTGTATGTGCTTATTTTCGATTAATGAGTTACTCTCTGCTGTATCAATGCACCAAGTTCCGGAGTATGTAATTATCACTTATTAATGCCGTTAGGTACATCAATATATTGATTCTTGTCTGTTTGTGATCATACAATGATTATGTAGTGTACCTAAAACTTGGTATTATAAACAAATCATTATTTCTATCACTGTCACCTTAGCCGGCTGTCTGACTTTGAGGAAGTAGTGCCTTCTATATTGCTGTCATATATAATACAAACACAGTGTACTTTCTGTGAGTAATGCAATTATTTCATAATATGTGCCGACATTGGCATATTTTCACGGGGCTCAACATAGCTCACAGTATCTCAAAACTTTTCCCATTTACGCTTTGGGATTGGGTTTCATTCTTTCATAAATATTCTGTGGTTCCGGTGTGTGAATTTAAATTATTTATGCAGCGTTGTAGAGGACTTGTGTAGACTAGTGAACTGTGGATTCCAGTGAAGAATAATAAAAAATTAAATTTATGCTGGTTTCAGAGGGGTCACTAGGTGAACTGTGGATTTTCCAAATACAATCTTATGTAATCTGTCATGTACCGGTGTAGGTTCTGTCTTTGACATCATCAGTCTTAATTGTTGGCTTTGACATCACCAGTTGATGTAGGTTCTGTCTTAGTTGTTGGCTCCGACATCAACAGCTGATGTAGGTTCTGTCTTAGTCGTTGGCTCCGACATCAACAGCTGATGTAGGTTCTGTCTTAGTCGTTGGCTCCGACATCAACAGCTGATGTAGGTTCTGTCTTAGTCGTTGGCTCCGACATCAACAGCTGATGTAGGTTCTGTCTTAGTCGTTGGCTCCGACATCAACAGCTGATGTAGGTTCTGTCTTAGTCGTTGGCTCCGACATCAACAGCTGATGTAGGTTCTGTCTTAGTCGTTGGCTCCGACATCAACAGTTGATGTAGGTTCTCTCTTAGTCGTTGGCTCTGACATCAACAGTTGATGTAGGTTCTCTCTTAGTCGTTGGCTCTGACATCAACAGTTGATGTAGGTTCTCTCTTAGTCGTTGGCTCCGACATCACCAATTGATGTAGGTTCTGTCTTAGTTGTTGGCTCCGACATCAACAGCTGATGTAGGTTCTGTCTTAGTCGTTGGCTCCGACATCAACAGCTGATGTAGGTTCTGTCTTAGTCGTTGGCTCCGACATCAACAGTTGATGTAGGTTCTCTCTTAGTCGTTGGCTCTGACATCAACAGTTGATGTAGGTTCTCTCTTAGTCGTTGGCTCTGACATCAACAGTTGATGTAGGTTCTCTCTTAGTCATTGGCTCTGACATCAACAGTTGATGTAGGTTCTCTCTTAGTCGTTGGCTCTGACATCAACAGTTGATGTAGGTTCTCTCTTAGTCGTTGGCTCTGACATCAACAATTGATGTAGGTTCTGTCTTAGTTGTTGGCTCCGACATCACCAGTTGATGTAGGTTCTCTCTTAGTCGTTAGCTCTGACATCAACAGTTGATGTAGGTTCTCTCTTAGTTGTTGGCTCCGACATCAACAGTTGATGTAGGTTCTCTCTTAGTTGTTGGCTCCGACATCAACAGTTGATGTAGGTTCTCTCTTAGTCGTTGGCTCCGACATCAACAGTTGATGTAGGTTCTCTCTTAGTCGTTGGCTCCGACATCAACAGTTGATGTAGGTTCTCTCTTAGTCGTTGGCTCGACATCAACAGTTGATGTAGGTTCTCTCTTAGTTGTTGGCTCTGACATCAACAGTTGATGTAGGTTCTCTCTTAGTTGTTGGCTCCGACATCAACAGTTGATGTAGGTTCTCTCTTAGTCGTTGGCTCCGACATCAACAGTTGATGTAGGTTCTGTCTTAGTCGTTGGCTCCGACATCAACAGTTGATGTAGGTTCTCTCTTAGATGTTGGCTTTGACATCAACAGTTGATGTAGGTTCTCTCTTAGTCGTTGGCTCTGACATCAACAGTTGATGTAGGTTCTCTCTTAGTCGTTGGCTCTGACATCAACAGTTGATGTAGGTTCTCTCTTAGTCGTTGGCTCTGACATCAACAGTTGATGTAGGTTCTCTCTTAGTTGTTGGCTCTGACATCAACAGTTGATGTAGGTTCTGTCTTAGTTGTTGGCTCCGACATCAAATGTTGATGTAGGTTCTGTCTTAGTTGTTGGCTCTGACATCAACAGTTGATGTAGGTTCTCTCTTAGATGTTGGCTTTGACATCACCAGTTGATGTAGGTTCTGTCTTAGTTGTTGACTCTGACATCACCAGTTGATGTAGGTTCTCTCTTAGTCGTTGGCTCTGACATCAACAGTTGATGTAGGTTCTGACTTAGTCATTGGCTCTGACATCACCAGTTAATGTAGGTTCTGTCTTAGTCGTTAGCTCTGACATCACCTGTTGATGTAGGTTCTGTCTTAGTTGTTGGCTCTGACATCAACAGTTGATGTAGGTTCTCTCTTAGATGTTGGCTTTGACATCACCAGTTGATGTAGGTTCTGTCTTAGTTGTTGACTCTGACATCACCAGTTGATGTAGGTTCTCTCTTAGTCGTTGGCTCTGACATCAACAGTTGATGTAGGTTCTGACTTAGTCATTGGCTCTGACATCACCAGTTAATGTAGGTTCTGTCTTAGTCGTTAGCTCTGACATCACCTGTTGATGTAGGTTCTGTCTTAGTCGTTAGCTCTGACATCACCAGTTGATGTAGGTTCCGTCTTAGTCGTTGGCTCTGACATCACCAGTTGATGTAGGTTCTGTCTTAGTCGTTGGCTCTGACATCACCAGTTGATGTAGGTTCCGTCTTAGTCGTTGGCTCTGACATCATAAGTTTAGGTAGGTTCTATCTTCATCATTGTCCTCAGTCTGTTTAATGCAGGCATGTCACATTTCTGTATTTAAATCCATATTTTTATAGTTGAGTTCATCTTTCACCAAGCTAATATGCAGCAAATAGAATCTGCTGGGTTTAAATGGAAATCTGCACAGTGTAACAGCTGTTTTTGCTACCCGGTATTTGTTATCTAAAATGTGTAATTTTGTATTGCTTGGTGTGGTGAGTGTAAGACAGTGTTAACTTTGTTACACTGGGATACAGCCATCTGTACCCAGGATCTCCAGGAGACCTGTCTGTGACTGTCACCTGTCACCCATGAGACTTACAGCTGCAGGAGCTTAACAATAACAGTGAAGGCCTTGTGAAGGTTTAATAAATATTTAAACAGAATTGTGTCATTCTGGCATGAAGACGCACTGGCCAGCCAGTGTACGTGGACTGGCTAATGACTAAACAGTTTTGATTCATTGCTCAGATGCAGAGTGTGTTGAATACTTCATGGCACAGAAGGACCATTGTGACTGGTGTTCTTAGTGGCATTGTGGGTATTGCTAGCGATCACAATCATTGTTTACGTAGAGAGTGGATTAGCAACAGCCAGTGAGCATGGATTAGTAATTCATTTGAACTTGACGCAGTGTCTTGGGTGGCGGTCGTGGGAGTGCCACTGTCTCTGAATATGTGGCCACCACATGAATGTTTGGTAGCAGACCCAATGACATAGTACTTCCATGTTGCCTGTAGTCAGAATAAAGGTTATTTTTATATGACAAGTATATAGAGACTTGTTTACTAGGTGTAAAGAATTAAAAGGTGGTGTTATGGTTTTGAAAACATTTGTGTGATTAGAAGTTGTAATTTGTGTAATTTTATTATTTTATATGGTTTTGTGTAATTTGGTTTGTTTTTAACTGGAAATGTATTTATGTTGTCATGCCATGTGACCAGTTAGATATGTACTCACATATACACACTCACACACTCAGACATTGTTACACATATACACATATGCATGCATTAACATATGCATGCATTAACACATGCATGCATGAACACATACACGCATGCACACATATATACACACTCACACATTGTTACACACACATGTATGCACAAACACACACACACACACACACACACACACACACACACACACACACACACACACACACACACACACACACACACACACACACATACATTGTTATACAAATGCACACACGCATGCACAACACACACACACACACACACACACAACCACACACACTCACACATTGTTATACAAATGCACACACGCATGCACACACACACACGCATGTTCACACACACGCATGCACACACACACTATATACACACAATGTGTGACACATACACTACTGACTACTGTTACATTAATCAAGTTCTGTATAAATCATGAGGAACCCACACATACATCACCCAGTCAGACAGTGAAATCTCCCTGGCAGGAATTAATTTAGTGCATTAAATTATACCTGGCTTATTAGGACACTCTACTCATTATATTCCCATGCATACTGGATATATTGTCCAATATCACAATCACCTAATCATTAATTACCTGGTAATACAGTGTTATTTTACATAATAAAAATTTCCCTTTGTACATGTGAAATATCTTAATGCAGATTAAACCTTTCTACACTAGTCTGGTTCCACAGTCTCGTGTGTCCTGTCATATTTATGTGTTCTTTTGGTATATTACTTATTCATGTGATGGCTGGTACAAGTACATTTTACTCCCGTAATTAAGACGTTACTTGATAAGACTTTATTTTTTTATTTGAGTGCCTTGATCAGGTCAGTTGATACCCAGCGCTTGCAGAAAACACAAGAGACAGCACACATAGCCATGCATTGGTCTTTGTGCAAAGGTCAAAGTTAACCACGAGAAAACACGATCGTGAATTCACAAAACCCGATCCGCCGTACACATAAAATGTTACGAGAATGATGCTTATCGAATGACGCCCATTTGCAATAAGCATCCCTCGCTCCGACCCCCACAGGCACTGATGACGCGGCGGACCTGAAACCTGAGAGACCTCCACAGTGCGAGTTTAATCCGCCATCCAGTGACGCGTCGACCGCCACGACGCTACCCGACACGATGATGAAACATGGCATGGTGCATGAAACGATGGCGGAACTGGCACCGACCCAGACGATTGCCCCTCTACCCCCACTCAACAACCTTCCCCAGTGGTCACGCGTCAACACGCTCGACAAGGCGAGGTGGGTCAATTTATGCCGTGGGAAAACTTGATTCAATAGGGAGCTGTGGCTAGTGATGTCACTGTATGGTGTGTGTGTGTGTGTGTGTGTGTGTGTGTGTGTGTGTGTGTGTGTGTGTGTGTGTGTGTGTGTGTGTGTGTGTGTGTGTGTGTGTGTGTACTTAATGGAATGGCAGAGGCATATTTGCAGTGGAAACAGTGAAATTAACTAGTCTAAGGCATTTTAAAATGTGTGTACATTTCATGAAGCTCACAGTGGTGACGACATAGTAGTTTAATGAAAACCATTCTCACATCTGTTAAATATTCAGAATAATGGTAATCAGAACAGCTTCTCATAATAATGGTTGCATATAATATCAATGATATATATCATTATTATAATCAACATTACTTGTAGGCTCGAGTGATTTAATGGTTAGTTTTAAGGGAAGTTAACAATTGTCAACATTTACCTATTCGTAGAGAGCATTATGAAAGGGGGTTCCACGTACTACACGTACACTGTATTTATAATAATGTTGGTTGCACTTGATATGATAACTTTAGGGATTGTATATAAATGTTTTTGTAGCCATGATGGTTGTTATTACATTTAACCTTTTAAACTTTCAATCTGAAAATTATTTCCATTGTGCAGTAGTGTTTCTAGGGGAGTCAGTGTCAACAGTTGACATATCTGTCATCACATCTCAGTGTCAACAGTTGACATATCTGTCATCATATCTCAGTGTCAACAGTTGACATATCTGTCATCACATGATCTGTAGCATAGCAAAAATTCCATCAAGCCATAAAAATGGGGGCCCAACGTTTGGTGTGTTTGTGAATTCTGTTGTGTGTTTGATTGAAATTCATACCCTAATAGTGTTTGTTAGGCGAAGGTCTTAAACTTTAAAGTAACAACTTTACACAGAAATGTTTGATCTCGACAATGTCATGCTTTGCTAGTAATGTGATCCATGTATATAGCCACTGTCAACATTGTTGGCAAAAGGCAAACTTTACAGAGATCTTGTGCATAAGTTGTTTGATATTCACCATACTTTGCTCATTCAAGTTGGCTGTATATGTTTTTATCTGTGGAATGTATAGATCAGGTTCTGTGTGCAGTTGTTTAAGAATCATCAGATGAATTTACTTTGTTCATTGTTAGAATGTATTCCATGTACACAAATCTTAATTGATTTATAATACAGTATGCTTATAACAATTTTGGTAAATAAATTTTGATGGAACAATAAACTAATGTAGTAGCTTGTTTGATCATCAGACTTGAATGACACATCTGCACAAACATGGCAGTATGTCATAGTGAATATTAGAATTGTTCTTTTTTTAAATGGTTCCTAGATGCCATAGCAGATACATCAATTACACCCACACCCCAGAGCACATTGTGGTAGATTTCGATGCTACAGAAGACGTTGTCATTATCATTCCCAGGTATCCCAAACCCTTCCTCAAGGATCGGCTTCAGCCCCTCTCCGATCCTGCCCCTGGGGAGGAAGAGGTTGTTGCCACGAGCAACGGCATGTCTGATGTGGAGATTGTAAACAATACAAACCCAACTCAACGCATTGTTCACCTTGAGAAGAGTCTTGACTTCCTACGACGTCAACACCATGAGGTCCTTGCCAATCTGCACGAGGAGATAGACATGTTGAAACGAGAAAACAAAGGTTGGTTCCTGTTAAACTCGTCGTCTTCTTCAGTTCCGCATGTCTCTGGGAGACAGCTGTCCGGGTGTTCCTACGATACACCGATCTTTCTCCCACTCTTCTACCTGCTCTCACAATGTCTTGTTTTTCCCCTGCCAGTCCCTGATCTCCCGCTCCCGCTCCCGTCTTCTCCTTGGTCTTTCCCATCCTCTCTTTCCCTCTTCTTTGCCTTTTAAGATTGTTTTCTCTAAGGAATTGTGCCATTTGATGTGACCGAAATAGATTAAATATAAATAGTTCATATTTGGTTACAGAAAATGTGTGACATGCTACAAGAAATGTGTATTAAGTTGCATGTTACTATTTAATAAGTGTCAAGTCATATATTCATGCCTGTTCTCCAATAGCTGTCTGTAATTTTATTACTCAGACACGTGTATCTCATGAGTCAAGATTATCATCTTTCAATGTCCACAAATTTTATATCTACAGATAATTCAGAAAAAAGATAAAATATATAGCATTTATGAACACGCATTAAGATTCTGATTGTCAGCCCATATAACCCGTATCTGTGCATGATGAAATATTTGATAGACATTTAATTTAATCAGTCATTTGCACCTACTTCCTTCATCTTATTTCTACATAATAACATTAAAGCTTTGTTTGACATTTCATGGTATGTTCCTAGAAATGTATCCGTGAGTGTTTGTTTCCACAGAGCTACAGTTCCAGATAGTGATGATGCAGAACAGTCCTCAGACACCCGCAATGAGTGCCAAGAGGGGGCGCCACAAGGCCACTCGAGAGCGAGGTAATATATCAACTGCCTTGTTTTACATTTTTATG
Source organism: Ridgeia piscesae (assembly GCA_025642075.2). Lineage (NCBI taxonomy): Eukaryota > Metazoa > Annelida > Polychaeta > Sabellida > Siboglinidae > Ridgeia > Ridgeia piscesae. Next base: position 67,434 of record JAODUO010000047.1, read on the forward strand.
CATTTTTCATACAAAATATATTGTGCATAATCGCTTGATTCAAGAATGTTAAAAAGTCACCAAATATTTATATTCATAAGACCAAATGGGTGAGATTTGTTTCTCATGGGGATTAAGTGTAAGCCTTTTCGGTACTCTCAGATATTTCAAAATAAAGAAATGTGTAGACTGCATATAACCCACAGATATTTTTCAAAACAAAGTAGTTATAACTTTTTTTTCACATTAAATAGAACATCCTAAATGTTACATCTGTATGTGTATAGAAATTCTAGTCCAAATATGTCAGCATATTAAATTATAAATCATCAGTATTATATATTGATCATGGGGTTGTCTGTGTGTAGGCTTTTCATTTTTAAACTGCAAACTGCTTATATTGGATTTTTAAATCCGCCTGGTTGCTCTGACCTTTACCCTTTCAACCCTATTCAGGTGGGTCATCATCGTCAGGCTTGACCGATGACAAAGGACCACCTGTGACACGCATAGATTTGACAGACCCACTCCAGGACCAGCAGTCTCAAGGTCTGTTTGACATGGTTTGTCTGACCCATTTTTCAGGCTCAGTGTTCATTATGGCAACTTCAGGGTTTGTTATAGCTACTTCAGGGTTTGTTATAGCTACTTCAGGGATTTTCTTATAGCTACTTCAGGGTTTGTTATAGCTACTTCAGGGTTTGTTATAGCTACTTCAGGGTTCGTTATAGCTACTTCAGGGTTTGTTATAGCTACTTCAGGGTTTGTTATAGCTACTTCAGGGTTCTTTATAGCTACTTCAGGGTTAGATATAGTACTTCAGGGTTCATTACGGCAACTTCAGGGTTCGTTATAGCTACTTCAGGGTTCGTTATAGTAACTTCAGGGTTCGTTATAGCAACTTCAGGGTTCGTTATAGCAACTTCAGGGTTCATTATAGCTACTTCAGGGTTCTTTATAGCTACTTCAGGGTTAGTTATAGTAACTTCAGGGTTCATTATAGCAACTTCAGGGTTCGTTATAGCAACTTCAGGGTTCGTTATAGCTACTTAGAGAGTTTATTATAGCTACTTCAGGGTTCATTATAGCTACTTCAGGGTTCGTTATAAAATTCTTCAGGGTTCATTATAGCAACATCAGGGTTTGCTATAGCTACTTCAGGGTTCGTTATAGCTACTTCATGGTTCATTATAGCTACTTCAGGGTTCATTATAGCTACTTCAGGGTTCATTATAGCTACTTCAGGGTTCTTTATAACAACTTCAGGGTTCGTTATAGCTATGTCAGGGTTTGTTATAGCTACTTCAGGGTTTGTTATAGCTACTTCATGGTTTGGTATAGCTACTTCAGGATTCATGATAGCTATTTTGGGGTTTGTTATAGCTACTTCGGGGGTTCATTGTAGCTCTTCAGGGTTCATTACAGCAACTTCAGGGGTTTATTATAGCTACTTCAGGGTTTTTTTATAGCTACTTCAGGGTTTGTTATAGCAACTTCAGGGTTTGTTATAGCTACTTCAGGGTTTTTTTTATAACTACTTCAGGGTTCGTTATAGTAAATTCAGGGTTCATTATTTGCTACTTCAGGGTTTGTTATAGCTACTTCAGGGTTTATTATAGCTACTTCAAAGGGTTTTATAGCTACTTCAGGGTTCGTTATAGTAAATTCAGGGTTCTGAATAGCTAATCAGGGTTTCTATCTCTTGTGTTTTATAGCTACTTCAGGGTTCGTTATAGTAACTTCAGGGTTCATTATAGCAACTTCAGGGTTCATTATAGCTACTTCAGAGTTTGTTATAGCAACTTCAGGGTTCATTATAGCAACTTCAGGGTTTGTTATAGCTACTTCAGTGTTCATTATAACTACTTCAGGGTTCGTTATAGTAACTTCAGGGTTCATTATAGCTACTTCAGGGTTCATTATAGCTACTTCAGGGTTTATTATAGCTACTTCAGTGTTCATTATAGCTACTTCAGGGTTCGTTATAGTAACTTCAGGGTTCATTATAGCTACATCAGGGCTTACTATAGCTACTTCAATGTTCATTATAGCTACTTCAGGGTTCGTTATAGTAACTTCAGGGTTCATTATAGCAACTTCAGGGTTCATTATAGCTACTTCAGAGTTTGTTATAGCAACTTCAGCATTCATTATAGCTACTTCAGGGTTCATTATAGCTACTTCAGGGTTCATTATAGCTACTTCAAGGTTCATTATAGCTACTTCAGGGTTCGTTATAGCTACTTCAGGGTTTGCTATAGCTACTTCAGGGTTTGTTATAGCTACTTCAGGGTTTGTTATAGCTACTTCAGGGTTTGTTATAGCTACTTAAGGGTTCATTATAGCTATTTCAGGGTTTATTGTAGCAACTTCGGGTTCGTTATAGCTACTTCAGGGTTCATTACAGCAACTTCAGGTTCATTATAGCTACTTCAGGTTTTGTTATAGCTACTTCAGGGTTTGTTATAGCTACTTCAGGGTTTGTTATAGCTACTTTAGGGTTTTATTATAGCTACTTCAGGGTTCGTTATAGCTACTTCAGGGTTCATTATAGCTACTTCAGGGTTTGTTATAGCTACTTCAGGGTTTGTTATAGCTACTTCAAGGTTTGCTATAGCTACTTCAGGGTTTGTTATAGCTACTTCAGGGTTCTGAATATTAATCATGTCCATCTTTGTGTGTTTAGACAGTGTTGTGAAAAAGTGAATCACACTGTGAGTGGAACTCTGATATCAGCAAAACCAAAAAAACAACACAGTTTGTCGCGTACTTATAAAAACTGCGTATTTAATCGGGAAGTACCTGTAGTACATCTTGTAAGTGAATTATGTTGAAAGCTTCTTGCCTAATCAATAATACGATGATGCTGTGCGGGATCAATCCTTAATCTGTTGGTTTAACTTGGAGTATAAATGCATGATTTTTTTACTATTCCATTAAGCTGGCTGGTAATAAATTGTATGTTATCTTTGCCAAACCTATATTATATGATTTAAAAATATAATTGAATCCAACTGTAAAGAGAATGCACCTAAATTAATAAATACACCCTCAAATTATACACATATGAAACCACAAAATAGTCCCTTTTCTGCAATATCTTCCACAGGTGATGTCAGCATGAGCTAGTCATGCCAGAGCCACATTTTATACAATATTTTATACAATATTTATTTGACACTTTGATTGATGTAATATTTTGTCAGTGGCCTTTCTCATTGCGTTGCTCACATTGACAATTGGTGACAGTGACATTTTTGTTGTACAGTGACAATTGGTGACAGTGACATTTTTGTTGTACAGTGACAATTTGTGACAGTGACATTTTTGTTGTACATTGACAATTGGTGACAGTGACAATTTTGTTGTACAGTGACAATTGGTGACAGTGACATTTTTGTTGTACAGTGACATTTTTGTTGTACAGTGACAATTGGTGACAGTGACATTTTTGTTGTACAGTGACAATTGGTGACAGTGACATTTTTGTTGTACAGTGACAATTGGTGACTGACATTTTTGTTGTACAGTGACATTTGGTGACAGTGACCTTTTTGTTATACAGTGACAATTGGTGACAGTGACATTTTTGTTGTACAGTGACAATTGGTGACAGTGATATTTTTGTTGTACAGTGACAATTGGTGACTGACATTTTTGTTGTACAGTGACATTTGGTGACAATGACATTTTCGTTGTACAGTGACATTTGGTTACAGTGACATTTTCGTTGTACAGTGACAATTAGTAACAGTGACATTTTGGTTATACAGTGACAATTGGTGATGGTGACATGTTTGTTGTACACTGACAATTGGTGACAGTGACATTTTTGTTATACAGTGACAATTGGTGTCGGTGACATTTTGGGTGACAGTTGGTTACAGTGACATTTTTGTTGTACAGTGACAAATGGTTACAGTAACATTTTCATTGTACAGTGACAAATGGTTACAGTAAAATTTTCGTTGTACAGTGACAAATGGTTACAGTAACATTTTCGTTGTACAGTGACAAATGGTTACAGTAACATTTTCATTGTACAGTGACAAATGGTTACAGTAACATTTTCATTGTACAGTGACAAATGGTTACAGTAACATTTTCATTGTACAGTAGTGACAAATGGTTACAGTAACATTTTCATTGTACAGTGACAAATGGTTACAGTAACATTTTCATTGTACAGTGACAAATGGTTACAGTAACATTTTCATTGTATAGTGACAATTAGTAACAGTGACAATTAGTAACAGTGACATTTTTGTTATACAGTGACAATTGGTGACAGTGACATGTTTGTTGTACAGTGACAATTGGTGACAGCGAAATTTTTGTTATACAGTGACAATTTGGGTGACAGTTGGTGACAGTGACGTTTTCATTGTACAGTGTCAGATGAAAAGATGGAGGAGATGAAAGTTGTCTTCCTTGAGGAAGAGATCAAGGAGCTGAAGTCTTCCCTGAGGGATGAGAAATGTAAGAACCACTACCTCACAAACCTCATTGGCATGGCAGAGCAGCAGAAGACACAGAAACAGTAAGTCTTGGCATCTATCACTCTTCCTCATCATTCTCTCGAAGTACCTCATCAACCTCTCGACGTACCTCACCAACCTCTCAAAATACCTCATAATCCTCTCAAAGCATCTCATCAACATCAAAGTACCTCACCAATCTCTTAAAGTTCCTCACCAACCTCTCAAAATACCTCATCATCCTCTCAAAGTACCTCGTCGTCCTCTCAAAGTACCTAACCAACGTCTTAAAGTATGTCATCATCCTCTCAAAATATCTCATCCTCTCAAATGCCTCATCAACGTCCACAAATACCTAAGGGTCCATTCAGTCTACCTCATCGACTTATCGGAATACCCCACCGATGTATGAGAGTACATCATTTACCTCTGAAAATACCTTATCAACCTATCAAAGTACAACCATTGCCAACTTTTCAAAATACCTCTCAAAATCCAGAGAAGCTTTTGTTTTCAAAAGTTTAAAGCTGGTTCAGCAATTTAGTTTCAGTTTCGGTTTTCAGACAATTGACCTGGTTAATACTGCTTCATTTCAGGCCAAAACCTGTCTCAGCCAGTCCGGTTGTGGGCAGTAGAACTTCTCCGTAGGTGGCCGATTCCTTCTTTCACAGTTAACCACTTGCACAGCTCATCAGTTTGCAGTTTTACTACTAACACTGAGCATTGAGTCCACGGACCAAACTGCACAAGATGCTACTAAGTGCTAACATTGCCGACAAAATTGAAGAAATAATACCATTAAATGGTGTTCACTAACTTGAATGAGGGACTATAGCACGGGTGGTGAGTTAGCAGGAGATAATGCTAACATTGCTGACTAAATTGAAGGAAATACTTTTTAAAATTATTCATTAATTTGTGGATGGTAGTTGTAACATTTCCAATCAAATTGAAGGAAATACCATTAAACATTATTCACTAATTTGTGAGTGGTGCTACTAACATTGCTGACAAAATTGAAGGAAATACCATTAAACATTATTCACTAATTTGTGAGTGGTGCTACTAACATTGCTGACAACATTGAAGGAAATACCATTAACCATTATTCACTAATTTGTGAGTGGTGCTACTAACATTGCTGACAAAATTGAAGGAAATACCATTAAACATTATTCACTAATTTGTGAGTGGTGCTACTAACATTGCTGACAAAATTGAAGGAAATACCATTAAACATTATTCACTAATTTGTGAGTGGTGCTACTAACATTGCTGACAACATTGAAGGAAATACCATTAACCATTATTCACTAATTTGTGAGTGGTGCTACTAACATTGCTGACAACATTGAAGGAAATACCATTAACCATTATTCACTAATTTGTGAGTGGTGCTACTAACATTGCTGACAAAATTGAAGGAAATACCATTAAACATTATTCACTAATTTGTGAGTGGTGCTACTAACATTGCTGACAAAATTGAAGGAAATACCATTAAACATTATTCACTAATTTGTGAGTGGTGCTACTAACATTGCTGACAACATTGAAGGAAATACCATTAACCATTATTCACTAATTTGTGAGTGGTGCTACTAACATTGCTGACAACATTGAAGGAAATACCATTAACCATTATTCACTAATTTGTGAGTGGTGCTACTAACATTGCTGACAACATTGAAGGAAATACCATTAACCATTATTCACTAATTTGTGAGTGGTGCTACTAACATTGCTGACAACATTGAAGGAAATACCATTAACCATTATTCACTAATTTGTGAGTGGTGCTACTAACATTGCTGACAACATTGAAGGAAATACCATTAAACATTATTCACTAATTTGTGAGTGGTGCTACTAACATTGCCGACAACATTGAAGGAAATACCATTAACCATTATTCACTAATTTGTGAATAATAACATATCTGACCAAATTGAAGGAAGTCCCATTAGACATTATTCACTAATTTGCAAGGTGTTAAGAACATTGCTCCTCAGTTTGCGGGTGATACTGCTAATATTGCCCATCAATTTGCAGGGTGAGAACCAGTCGACTAACGTTGCTAAAAACGAATTGTCACTGTTCCTATGAGCACAGCCTTTAATATCAATCATCTACATATTGTGATGTTGGTGCCGTAGCTGTGAGAACTGTTACGTCTCCTAGCTAACGACATCACCTGAGTAGTTATCCGTGTTGTGTTACATGCCTCCTTGTTTCACTAGGTTGCTCGGACAACTAATGAGTTCTGTGGTATTTAATACGGTCGCCATCCGACACATCAAGCACCAGACAGGTGTTAGTCTAGGAAGCTATTGACTATTTAGAATCCCACAAATGTTTCTATTAATTATATCTCCCATTCTTATTACTTACGTGCAAATGTTGGTTTTTGACGTATGCTTTTAATTGGTAAACAATCCGTAGATTGTGTTTGTCATTCTCTATGACATTTAGTATAGATGTGGTAGTTATTGTCATTGTACAGCATGGACGTAGGAAGAAACTACATTGCAACATGTCAAACTGTATTTCATGGCTACAGCAGTTTAAATTTATTATCCTGTATTTATAACTTTGTTACCACTTTATAAGCAAGACAATTTAGTGTAAATATATGATAAAACAAGCAATTTCACAGATTTTATCAGAAAATGACTCGTATCTGTGAATTTGTTTACATTTAAAAAATCTCCTGTCCTATAGGCGTGAAGTCTTAGAACGACACAAGGCTTCATCGGCGGTGTCTGGTCGACAAATAAATGGCCAACAGGGAGCAGCACTGACCATTATGGAGCCACTGCCATTTAACGCCACAGTCGAACCCCTGCTGGTGCATGTTGGTTCGCAGTCGCGACCTCCGACCCTGCAGGAGACTCAAGTCATTATGAAGCATCTGCAGCGAGTTGGGGAGAAACAGGCGCATGAGGTGAACACTCAGACACGTGTGTCACTTAACCATTCTGTACGATAGGCCCTTCTCAGACACGTGTGTCACTTAACCATTCAGTACGATAGGCCCTTCTCAGACACGTGTGTCACTTAACCATTCAGTACGATAGGCCCTTCTCAGACACGTGTGTCACTTAACCATTCAGTACGATAGGCCCTTCTCAGACACGTGTGTCACTTAACCATTCAGTACGATAGGCCCTTCTGTGGCCACTGTGTGTGATACTTTTATATACAATAGGCCGGCCCTCTATTGTAGCATTGACGATGTCTGACTTTTTTAATCTGCTTTTCCTTTCATCTTTATGCACAGTTATCAACTATGTGAAGGCACGTGTTCTATGTAGCCTTAAAGGCTTATGCCTTAACATTGCAACAGCGTTAATCATGGATTATTGCCCTGTTGAATTTTCTCGAGATTTGTTCATTATTGTGTAACTGATTGCAAAAATCTGCAGCTGACATTAGTTCTGATGTCATTGATGGCCATTTATCAAGTAATAACTTATATAGACATTTTGTTTTCATAATATTAGTGACGTAGTTTGTCGAATATACAATCACAGTAAGTAAATAGCACTGGCATTAATAGACTTTGTAACCATCACAGAAGGTGGTAAACCTGCAACTAATAGTGGCATATTTGGTCATTATGCTAATCGTGAATGATGTATTTGTCAAGTTTACGATTATGAAATTAAAATCCTAACTACATTATATACTTGTTGGGTATTCACATCAACTTTCAGAATATGTATATTATGATGTTCCTATAATTTATACTGCCATCACCTTCTGATCTCCTAGACATGAATGTATACCTGGCTATTGACAGTGGTGGGTATTTGTGGATGACTAGTCTTCAGCATCAGTTGCAGCAAGACTGGATGTTTTCCAGAGAAGTTGAGATTGTGATCAGTTGTACAGGTTTGCCAGGAGTAAAGTGTAGTGTGCCTTGATAAGTCGCGAGGACTGGATACTGCACTATATAACAACTGATTACTTTTTCACCTGATATCTCCCTCTGATGACCTCCTACATGACCTGTTGTAGCTGAGTCGCCTGAAGACTGACCTGCGAGACGTGCTCTACTCCCATAAGTGGTCACCGGACGCCTACTTGCTCGCGAAGGCTTACGTCGCAGAAGACGAGGAACGTGAGGCCGCTGAACACAGCCGACTACCAAAGATTGCCCTGCGACAGCCCAGCCGCAAACTGTAAGTCTGTCTCCAAACATGTCTGTCTCATTTAACCTGAAGTTTTGCTGTAATTTCGATAACGTCTTGTGACAGTTTGTTTGACATGCCAACAGTCAAGCTGAATTCCTTACGAAGGACCCTCATAGTAAATCCGAGCTCATCTTAATGACTTTCAACATTTCAAGGCCATATTTTGCCTCCTAAAAATCTAAGTAACAGTTGTGGAAAACATTGCTGGGATTGGTAACATTCTCACATTATTTACACGACACCGTGTGACTGTGTTGCACTGGATTACGCCAAACCGACTCGGCGTAATCGCTAGAGCAACAAATCCAAACTGGGTATCCTTGGGAGTTTCTGTAAAATGGCAAATTTAAAGACTTTTTATGTTGTATACAATGTATGTTGTATGTTACATTACAAATTGATGGCAGTATCATCATTTGAAAGATCATCAACCAATTTGTTATTAAGGGGCAAAGTAGATTTTATCCCAGGATACGGCCTTTAATGACTCGTATGATGTTGTGTATAACTTGTTCTTACCAGTGCATGTATGTTCACACACAGACCCGAGATGGCGTACATGCCTCGAGACATGATCTCTCTGCCCGCTCTCAAACAGACAATGGGCAACAAGGCTGTCGAGCGTCGGAAACGTACCCAGATCCTACAGAAGGCGCGTCTTCGACGTGAGGTGCTCCAGTGACGCGTCACCGAAGCTCCTATATCACCGACGTGAGCGAGATCTAGTGTCGTCGTTCACTGGACCGTCGTATGCGCCCGCCCGCCCGCCTGCCTTCTGATGTTCGCCCGTTTCCCCATTCAGGTGTGATGATCCTAGGTTTTCAGGGCGATTTAGTTTAAACAGTTCAATTCGCGCATTTGTGTGGCGCCACTAGTTCATTCTGGCGACGTCCAGATGGTTTTGTAGTGTGTGGATTGGGAGTAGTGCTGCGGACGTGTTTCATGCTCAAAGTTATGTGATGCAATAGCATAGTTTCAAGGCCCATTTGACAGTGGGTTTTGCTGTGGCAAGGGCCTGTGCCATTTGAGATTGAGGATACGTATGTTTCAGTCCAACACCTGTCAACTGTATTGTTGTTATTGTTCAGGCGTATTCCGCAGCTTGCCACTAAATTTGTTTCTAACATCCAATTTAGCTGCAGAATTTTTTTTAAATACTTCCAGAATTGTTGGTGATGTTACAACTGTTTATTATTCGTACACAACGTACCATAAGCTGTTCTGATTTACTGTTGACGTTAGCGAAAAATTTCGGAAGAAATAATTATGAGCAGACAAAGTCTGTATGACATAGACAGGGTAAATAAATGGTGCTACCAGGTGACATCTTATGTCAATAGCCAGTATTGAGTTAACAGAGGAAACTATTTCTTGGGATCATGAATAAGTATTGTAGGCAGGTGGTATTACGTCTATAAATTAGTGTGGTTTGTCTGATATCAGACCTGGGTACAAATGCATTTGTTTTTGGAATTGTTCAAATTGCACTTAGATATATTTCCTCAATTGTCATAACCAATTTAAAATCAGATTCACCGATGTGCAGATGTTTGGCAAATCAAGATGAACGAAAACATTTCTTTTATGGACATTTAATGTAACTTTATAATTTTGCCAGTAAATTAATAAACATGGGAATACACATTTTAGATGTGAGCCGATTTATAACTGGATTTGCTTTAAAAATGTATTTCCACTTAGACTTATTAAAACTGGTTTGTCTTTACATAATCACATTTGAGAATGGTCATTAAAGCATTTGTAAATGCATTAAAATGTGTTCGCATATATGCTTGTTTTGGAGCCAAGATTTGATGCATTCATATTGTTTAAATCAATTAGCAAGTTAGTTCACTGGTTAGCATTTGAAATGTAGTCCAATCAATTGTACTAATTTTTATATAATGAAAAGAAACCATTTCAGGAAGGCAGTTGACTAAGCGTAAAATAAAATGGTAACATGAAGGAAACTTTAGACGCTTTCTCAATGCAAACTGATGGGATAGATAAATAGATATGACATTAAGTAATGCAAAAATGTGGTGTAGAAGTCATTTGCAAGATATATATGAACCTTAGTATTTCTAGTGTGGTTGCTACAAGATATTCTCGTGATCACTGCAACCGTTGACAAGTTGTTTTAGTGTTTGACATCTGCTAGGGATGGGCTCGTAGGTTCACAAAAGCCACACAGATATGCAGTTCCGATATCCACAAGATCTCAGTGTGTGATAGTACATGTTCCATTCAACAGGTGGCGACACTAACAATTTAGTTCCCTCGATGACCAACCCACACATGCTACATTTCTGGACTTTATGCGCCTCCTGTAGCAGTGCATCTGTGCTTATATATATATATATCGATGAAGTAATAAAACAAATGATTTTTCACCTTTACTTGTTTTCAAGTTGCAAGGTTTTCAGAGTTGGCCAGATTCGTTGGCTTTGCTTTGCATACATAGTAGCTTGATTTGATACTAGTGAAACCAGACCACCAACGAAGACTATGAGAATTATTCAGTAATGTAAAACAAGTTTCGTGCGAGCTAAACAATATTTTCCACCTGTGGGACTATATTAAGCAGAACGTGTTACTCTGAACATTTCAGCCTTCAGTTTACATGTCTAGATGGAAGTTTTTTTTTAGAAAACAAACAATGCACATGATAGTTTGGAAATTCAGTTCTGTGTTTTCCTGATTGTCAGGGAGAAGGTTAAGATTCACTATATATTGCATAATTTATTTTTCAACTCCACAATTTTAGAATGTTGTAAATATGCAAAAACAACAGTGGTATATTGTTGACTTGTCATTTTAATTAATTCCTAAAAATGAATGCAAACATTCTTGTGAGCGACATGTCTCAGAGAAACAAGTTTAGTCAATGCACAGATCATGCTGAATCAACTGTCGGACAACATTTTATACAACTAGAATTCAATTCTCTCGTTTCACACATTCTCGGCTGATTTACAATTCTGAAGATACACAATACCAGTGAAAAGGTAAAAATACACAACCCAATTGTGAACGCATAACCAGATTACTACAAACAAAAACAATGGGCACAATTTGTTACACAAACGCAGCAAATACAATTGACAAAATGTAAAGAAAGCAATGGCATATTTCCTGTTTTAGTATAAAATAAATAAAACCGCTTCTTGACATCCTGCTTTATATTAACAACAAACTGTACGTGCAACCTTAATTAACACTGACAAATACATACGGAATTAATGTGGAACAACACACATTTGTGACAACGTAACATTGGTAAAGAAACATGAACACAAACGTTTTATTTATGATGCAAACAACGCACTGGTTTTTCCTCCTTTTACGCGGCATACTTTCTGACCCACATTTACATACATTTGCAGGAAAAACAATCGACACGGCACAATTTGAAAATCTATCATTACACCCGAGAATTGGCAATAACGTTTGCTGACGCAACGCGTCCTTATCACAGACAAACTTAACAGCCACAACCAGGTGGCAGCACTCGGACAATCGAACAGATAACTGCAGATATTTAGTATCGGCATCACCTCTGGTGAGTCATCGATCAGACACTATCCTTGGTATCAAAATGGATCGAAAACTTGCATTTGATGATTCACGTTTTACCCATCACGTGCCTCCATCACAGACGTTTTCGTTCGGACTGCAACGTGTAACAAACGTGCTGGATAATGTCAATATACGAATGCTGTGCATGCTATATTCACGTGTCTGTCAAAAGCACGCATACAATTATACAAGGCACTTGTTGGAATTAAATGAGCACTTCCAGAAGCATCATTGCGGCGAAGGCAATGCCGCCAACATGGTTCGGCATGCTAGAATATATACAGGCAGCCAAGTCGGTCGACTTTGTGCGAGATTACAGTCCATGTCCATTGTCTCTGTGGAATTCGCCTACGTCTTGTAGCGTCGTCATAAAAACATCGGCATGCTCAAATGTTGTTGTGGCTGCGCTTGTGGCGACTGCTGCGGCCAATTGTTGTTGGTCGCTGACTGTCCGGTCAAGCACGACCCCTGTGTACTGGCCGCGACTCTGCTGGTCAGCTGATGAGTGGACATCAGGTGCTGACTGGCATCGCCAGCCTCCGACGGCGGAGCGGCGTGCTGCGTGTCAATCATCTTGTCTGAGTTCTGTGACAGCACGTTGATGAGTGGCAGGAGAGCGACAGAAGGGATCAGACTTCCTGGAGGACGAATGCAATGTCTCGTAAGTATAGCAACATAAACATAACAGTTGATTAGGGCATAATTTAAACACCCTGTGCAGTCCATTTAATCCCTCACAAATCATCTGTATTAATGATAAATATATATGTGAACGGTTTAACATACACATTATAATTTTGTTAACATTAATTGACCTCGACCAAGAGAGGGGAATTTGTGAAAGTGTTAACAGCTTTATTTTAAAGTACATTGAAATATAAAATAACTTAGAGTTCCAGTTATTTTATAACATTGTGAAAGATAAAACTACTACAGCAACAATTCTCAAACATTTTCAATTCAATTTTCAACTTACCCACAATCCTCTTGCCATCGTCTGTGCGCAGTCGTATGATCTGCATTCGCGTAGCATTGCCACCAGGTAGCGACGCGAGCACACTCTCGACCTTTGTCCACACACTGAGCACAGAGCCACTAAGAATGTGGTAGGTTCGCGTTCTAAGGCCCACCTCGCAGGATAACCCGACATTTGCTCGTTTGCAATTGCCCTTCCTGGAACATAGAGGAGGTCACCAACTCAGCAGCTGTAATGAATAGCTATTTTTCGGGTGTTATCGTAAGTTCACCTGTTCAAAAAACGTATCTGCTCAAAACAACTGAATGTGCTAATTACATGGCATAGGAATTTTGAGCAAATTATATCAAAAACCTACTGTATTGAACTGGTGTGACTTTAATTGTTATATATATATATATATATATATATATATATATATATATATATATATATATATATATATATACATACAATACATAATATGCTAACTTTAGAGCAATATAAGTGTATCTCCTCCTACACTCCAACATCCACTCTATGTCAACTTGTTTCCTTGGACCACTGGGCTCAATGATAATTACCTATTTGTTGTGAAAAGTTCACGACTTTTCCACAACAAATGCAGCAGACTGGAGAGTGTCTCTGGTCTGTTGTTCTGTGTCATGGAGAGATCATGTGAACTCTCCATGGCAAATACAAACATTCCACGACAAATACACTGTTAATCTCTGTCTCTAGAGTCCAGACAAGACAAACAGAACATATCTTAAGTGTGCATTACGACTTAGTTTGTTCTATTTATCATGGAAAGATCAAATGAACTCTCCACTGCAAATAAAACTGTCCACGACAAAAATGATATCAATTTGTCTCTGCAAAAAGACCAAGCATGACAAACAGACAGACCCTGTCAGTGGACAACAGTTTGACCAAGTACTGACCAGTAAGCGTGGACACAGACAGTGGCGGAAGTGTTGTACTGGTCCTGCCAGTAGTCACGTGCCTCGTCCGGTAACACCTGCAGCAAACACAGACACATACAGCACCTCTACACCGACACTCTAACTCTACACCAAGACTCTAACTCTACACTGAGACTAACTCTACACTGATACTCTAACTCTACACTGATACTCTAACTCTACACCGACACTCTAACTCTACACTGACACTCTAACTCTACACCGACACTCTAACTCTACACGACACTCTAACTCTACACCGACACTCTAACTCTACACCGACACTCTAACTCTACACCGACACTCTAACTCTACACTCTAACTCTAACTCTACACCGACACTCTAACTCTACACTGACACTCTAACTCTACACTGACACTCTAACTCTACACCGACACTCTACCTCGACACTCTAACTCTACACTCTAACTCTACACTGACACTCTACACTCTACACTCTACACTGATACTCTAACTGTACACTGACACTCTAACTCTACACGGACACTTAATTCTACACTGACACACAAACTCTACACCAACACTCTAACTCTACACCGACACTCTAACTGTACACTGACACTCTACACCAACACTCTAACTCTACACCGACACTCTAACTGTACACTGACATTCTAACTCTACACAGACACTCTCACTCTACACCGACATTCTAACTGTACACCGACACTCTCACTCTACACTAACACTCTAACTCTAACTCTACACTGACACTACACTTAAACTATACACTGACACTCTAACTCTATACTCTAACTTTACACTCCAAATGTACACTGACACTTTAACTGTACACTGACACTCTAACTCTACACCAAGACTCTAACTCTACACTGAGACTCTAACTCTACACCGAGACTCTAACTCTACACCGAGACTCTAACTCTACACTGAGACTCTAACTCTACACTGAGACTCTAAATTGACTGTCTCATAAATTACTCATTATCACCCACAGGTAATTAGCAGGATCTTCACTGGAGAGTTGTAATTTATTGTTAGCAGAATAACTGCCAATAGCCGCTGGTTATAGTTTGAATATTTTGTTTATAAAATATAATATATTTTATCTGTGACCTGTCAGGGCCAAGTGGATGACTCGCAAAATGGATTTCTGGATGATTTTAGATTTCATAGACCGTGTTTGAAAACGATATCTCAGTTGTTGAACAATTCATTATTAGTTTTCAGTTCATTGCTAAAGTGAAAATTGAATGGCGATGTTTTTAAGAAGAGTTCTTTATTAATCATATTTTTAATTGTTTTTTACTCTTTCTTATTAGTTTTTATTAGTTATGAATTATTTGTCAAGTAAACCAAAGCGGACAATGAAAGGTGAGATTATAAAATATATATCTGCTGAATTAAGGTTTTTAAATGAGATGACCTAGACAGCGTTTTCTGGCTCATACAAAACATAATGCATGACTTAATATGTGACATAAATCCAAACCTTTCTGTATTTTTTCTTAAGTTCTTCAAGAACCTCATAACGAGGCTGTAGGCCAGTGTTTGGTCGGTAGACTCCGTACAGTCGTTCTCTCTTCTTCCGTGTCATCAAAGTCACCAATATGGCCGTTCGTTTCTCATTTCGGATCTAACAGACAGGAAAACAAATTGAATTTTTTTCGCACATCGATCATCTTTAGTATTGGTCTCACTTCAGTGTAATCTGCATGGGTATATACCGTTGAAACTCTATAAATCCTATGTAAAACTGAATTGGAAAGACAATAACTCGCCACCATAATACACTCCATAGCTTTATGCAGAGACCCGTCCACCCGTCATTTGGACGGGTAAAAACAGTTATGGATGGGTAGAAATATGGATGGACGAGTAAAAAAATGAAGGAGCAAAAACAGGTGTTCCAAAACCATAGATATTGTCAGTTGTGCGTTAGAAGCGAGTGTAAATGGTGTCACATGTGTGTTTGTAGTCCATTTCAGGTCATCAGACATATTTTAAAGTTTGTAAACTGGCTTAATAGTTAACATCCATGTGTCCACCAAAACATGTATGACTAGCAATAATTTGGTCCTGCATAAAGCCCTGATACACTCTACCTAATCTACTTATCGCTGATCAAAATTTCAATGTGGGTTGATATAATAACTGGAATACAGGCTGACAGGAGGCACACATGTGTTTGGTCAGGACATCTTAACTATAAATGCCCTGTTACATTTGTTTGAAAAAGTGCAGATTGCCAAATTATATTTGTTTGCAAAGATGAAAATATAACCCAAATACTTCTAAACATAAACAGTTAAGGAAATTACACTATCTATAATCAATTCCACGTCATTAATAGATGGTTGCGGTGCTATGTAGTTGTGGGGGAAAGAAAGTTTAAAAGGGTAGGTCTTGGGCTGGTGACACTAAATTGATTTTCTCACTATTAATTCTAAATAATGATGAAATTCACTACAAATTTCTCTTCTGCCCAAAATAAAATTACGTACCATAATATTAGGATCATTGTATCAAGTTCTATATACTCATTCAAACAAACTTTTGAATCGTGTCACCTGCCACAGAGTAAAGTGGTTTTATAGAAGAAACTATTCACTTTAGCCTTGAATGAAGAGCTGCTTTGGTTTCTTGGCTAATAATAATTAAGTATATTTAGCACTAAAGAAACTGTTGGTTTCCGCAGTATAATTTAAGCTGGGTCTCTGGCCTCCAGTGTGTCACATGATGTAGGTCTTGTGACACAACTGTTAATTAAGACCACCGAAGAATGCCACAATTTCTTGACAGGTAAATATACTTCATTTAATTTTTTTACCATCCAACATGAAATCCATAGCAACGAGTTATCAAATCCAAAGTGATGTGTGGGAACTGACCTGTGAGGAGATGTAGAAGCCGTCATCATTGCCGGTGTGGTCTTTCCAGATGTCTAACGCCGCCTCCCACTGCAAACCTCTCTCAACCACCACCTGCAGTGACAACAACAACACACGGTCACAACCCTGTATGGACAACAACAACAACACATGGTCACAACCATGTATGGACAACAACAACAACACATGGTCACAACCATGTATGGACAACAACACATGGTCACGACAACAACAACATATGGTCACAACCCTGCATGGACAACAACACATAGTCAAAACCCTGCATGGACAACAACACATAGTCACAACAACAACAACACATGGTCACAACCATATATGAACAACAACAACACATGGTCACAACCCTGTATGGAAAAACAATAATACAAGGTCACAACCCTGCATTGACAACAACACACAGTCACAACCCAGTATGGACAACAATGACACACAGTCACAACTGGCCAATAATGGCCGAGATTGGTGTAAATGGATGCGACAGAAGCCATACTTAAACATGTTTACTATGATGCCTGTATTGTATTATTCATGTTCTGGGAAGGTATCAAATAAGCCTGTACTTTCTCCATTTCAACATGAATTTCAAATTTATAACTTATAATGTGCACATGTATTTTATGTTGTATTCAGTGGTGATTGATTGAACTATGGATCTGCAGTGAAAGTTGTCTGCGTTTGCTTCCTGTGAGTACAGTGAAACCGTGTGACTGCCTTATCTTGCACTCTCGTTGAGGACAGACGACTGACAGAAGGAGTAACTAAGCGACTGAATGAGTGATCAACTAAATAACAGATTTATGCAAGGATTCCATATGTACGGATAAGTATGTAGACGTGGCAAATTAGATTGCTCAGTGCAGTAATTTAAAACACATCCTGCACATGAATCACACAGGAAATTCTCAAATGAGACATGACTTCGAGGTATTCACCATTCCGCATCTACATATATGGAATTATTTCTTCGGTAGATAACTGAGTGAGTAGAGGACTTAATGGCGATTGCGTGACTGATGAACTAGCACACAACTGTCTTAGCAAGTGACTGTGTGAAGGACTTATGATGACAGACTGACAGAGGAATGAGACAGACAAAAGAGACACCGACCGTGTGTAGCTCAGTCTTGGTCGTGGTGCCTGAGAAGTTTCCAACAAACGTCTTCGTGTGAATCTTCTTGACGTCCTCGCTACCAGCTCCAAGATCTGAGACAAAAATAGTCAAAACATCAAATCTTTCTCAAATATTTGCAAACTTCAATCTACACACAGCTGCGTGGACAGTGCCGGTCCCAGTATGCATGTTCTCTCACCAACAAAGGTAATATAGATCTACCTATTCAAAGCTACATTACGGTTTATTATATTCCTGAGATAATTCCAAGGAGCTCCCACACCACCATATATAAAACTGCAACAGACAGGGATCTCCTTCCATTCTGTCTGCTGCAGGTAAACATAGTAACCAATTTGCTACCAACCAATGAGAACTCTGAACTTCTTACAATAATTATTTCCAGTCTCTCTACTTACGAGATAAAGTGATTTATTGAAGATATTTAACTAAGCATCTGCAGAAGTTAACAAAACCCTAGCAGTTATAGCTTCATTGAAACAATTATTACCCAGAATCCCCATGTCCCAGCGCCCGTTCCTCTTCGCCTGCAGGATGATGGCGGAGAGTGTGTTCATGAAGTAGCGGAAGAAGGCGTTCTGTAGAGTCACTTCGATACCCAGTAGACGGTTGAGGAACTTGCTGATGCTGTTGTAGTCTGCATGGCAACAAGTGTCATCAGCCACACACGTACAGCCGCCAATAGATACTTTATTACCACCCAATCTCCCTGTTATAATCCGTTATCACAAAAACATTACACATAATTACGTTGGTGACTCTGAAAACATGCCATACATACATACGACATTATTGCATATGGAGGTTGAATAAAAAATAAACCACAAATAACAAATACAACGTGATCACTAAAGCACTACACACACACATATTATGAAAACTATCAGATCTCAAAAGTGTAAAA
Organism: Ridgeia piscesae; assembly: GCA_025642075.2. Classification (NCBI taxonomy): domain Eukaryota; kingdom Metazoa; phylum Annelida; class Polychaeta; order Sabellida; family Siboglinidae; genus Ridgeia; species Ridgeia piscesae. Next base: position 86,517 of record JAODUO010000047.1, read on the forward strand.
CATTACAAAGATGGCAAATTATCTTTAAGAATGTGAAAATTAGAATGAATACTGGAGTGTGACATACCTTTCTCAAGCACTGGCATGCCATAACGTTCGTCAATAGTGATGAGACCAACGCCAATCAATGCTGTCTTAGCATCTGTGGACCAACAAGAGGAATATGGTGATTCATTCTTTCTTTCTTTCATCCGTTCGTTCATTTATAAACAGACTACCACCTGACGTCTTGCTGCCATTATAGCAGCACCACGCATTAATTTTACTGTACTAAAGTGATTCTTCTTGCACGAAACTAGAGACTTTACTTCTCCTATAATGTATGGTGCAGTAAACCCAGGTCTGTGATGCATCTGTAGTAGCTACGTGAACACATGATGACCTGAAGTGTACACAAAATAAATGCAAGACGTTCTAACATTTATCTACAGGTGTTGCAGATTTTACAAATACACATATCTTTTCAAATGAAACAATATGTAAGTAGAAAATATTTACTACAGTGATAGTTCAGCCAAATGCAACAAAATGAAATGAGTCAGATGAATTTACCCATATATGAACTATGGCTTATAACGTTCGCACCTTCAAAGAAGTTTCCTGGGTATTCGGCAGGTGGTTTCACTAGGGCTGCCTCCAAGCCAACGATTGACTTCATGGTCGACTCAAGAGCTGCTCTACCGTACTACAAAGAAACCAGTCAGTCCAGGTTGTAAACATTTTACTTTATATACAACCACTTTCAAGTTATTTGGCATTGGAAAAAGGCCAGTCATATGCATTAAAAGTATTGTAAAAAATTACCATGAACCATGACAACTCCAAATTACTGGGGGACATTTTTATCTACAAACCATCCAGTTAATTAAAATTTTAGTTAAATAAAACTAAAATATGATATTTTATTAGGAGCTTGTATGCCTAACTGCAGTCAGTGTTCTACAGCTACAATTGCTTTTACAACTCTAGCTGGCTCCATCACTCACTTTGTTGTCGATGTTGAATCGACTGAGATCACGAGTTTCCGTTGCTCTACGATCACCATGCGTCAGTGCCCCCTGTTGACAAGTGAGAAAACAACACTCATTTCCGAGTTATATTTTCCTATATTTATATGGATATGACAAATTACACTAAAATATGAAAAAATTACAGTTAGTTTTTAGGAGCTGCACTTGTGAATTTTCAAAACAACTCCAGTGGCGATTTACGCTAATAGATCAAAGTGGCTGGGTCTGGATATGCCATTATGTAATCGTGTGTGATTTATGTGGAAACAGGAAGTGAAGCAACTGCCTGAGTTCCTCACCAGACTCTCGAGTCTCTTTGCGACTGTCGAAGCGAACCTTCGCTCGCCAGCCAGCTCTGAGATGAGGAAGACGTACTGGGGCGCACTCACTTGGTTCGACCGATGTGTGCGACCTGTAAGACAGGGGGCGCCACTGTGTGAAATAACTTAGAACGTGCACCCATGGTGTCTTACATGGGTGACAATTTAGCTGAATTTATGAAAGATCTCATACAGTTTGCATGTATGAATTGCTGGTTATGTACGTACTACGTATTCCCACAATACCTAGATCCTTCATCAGCAAGAATGAGCAGACTTTCAGAAATGTCTTTGAAAACAACTGCTTCAACAAATTCTTTAACAAAACATAAAAAATCTGAATTAAGTATTGCTGACAATCTTGAAATAAAATACTATATGATACCTTGCCAATTGTGCCACCTAATATATTATTTAGAAAAAGTTTTGTACTTACACACAATGTCGTGGATAGACTTCATTTCATGCAGGTTAAATTTGAAATTTACAAACTTTTCAGATGTTTCAATACAGGCAAATTGGTAATAAAACAGCTCGTCACAAAACCATTTGTTCTGAACTCACCGAACTGTTGAATCGCCCTATCTGCACTCCACGGAAGCTCGAGCGTGATGTGAACACGCCGCTTCTGGTTGATTTCACGTCTGTCTGCCTGCAGGGAGATACCTGAACTAGCGGCCTCTGAGATGATGGCTATGTTCTGGAACAGACAAACAGGAAATACCATGTTACTGATAAATATGCCTAAAATAATTGCTACAAACAAATAGATTTTATATATATATATATATATATATATATATATATATATATATATATAATATTTATATTATATATATATATATATATATATATATATATATATATATATAAACAGAATACAGATCACATGATACATTGCAAAATTCATTGTAATAAGTAATTATTTTTTGTTACAAATGCTACTGTCACCAAAACGTGCAGTAAATGGCCCACCTATCATAGATAAGTTATAAATGGCAACTGTGTTAGTTACAATTGTTCTGTGTTGTCTGGACCCAGAAAAAGCTTAGTAAGATAGACAATGTGAAGTGGACGAGAAGAAAGGCCAACCCAATCCCCGACCCACAGAGCTGTGACATGTCACCCCAACACTCACCTTCTCACCGTCCATGAAGCGTTGTTTCTCTGTGAGATTGAGTATTTCGAGTGGGACGTCCACCTCACTCCTCGACTCATACTGGATACTGCCATTCTCCGTGCTCACCACGCGACCCTTACGTCCTGTCATCTGTAATACACAACAGTGCCACTCTTAATACACAACAATGCCACTCTTAAATACACAACCGTCCCACTCTTAAATACACAATCGTGCCACTCTTAAATACACAACTGTGCCACTCTTAAATACACAACAGTGCCACTCTTAAATACACAACAGTGCCATTCTTAAATACACAACAGTGCCACTCTTAAATACACAACAGTGCCACTCTTAAATACACAACAGTGCCATTCTTAAATAAACAACAGTGCCACTCTTAAATACACAACAGTGCCATTCTTAAATACACAACAGTGCAATTCCCAAAGCTGGTCTGCATCAAATATAATCATAGCAATAATTACTTGCACACAAGACATTTTTATGGTGACTTTGAAAGATGTTTTTCCCAAAGGTTGTATATACTGTTAATTATACTTTTTATTATTAAAAATAAATTAATAATAATAACGTTTTAACAACTCAGTGAAGATATTAATTTGTAAACTATAGCAAAACCGAGTATGCGGTATACAAGAAGTCAAGAGTTCATAATTTCTCCTTAAGTGTAACATACAGATAAATACTTTGGAAATGTTTACTGAAAAGAAAGTTTTGTAGAAACTCAGATTATCCCAGTTTTGTTGGATTTTAGTTTTGTTGGATTTTAGTTTGGTGGGCCGCTGACTCCCTAGTTCCTACCTCTGCCACTGCCTCTGGGCCACCAAACGAGTCAATGAGCTCATCAATGGTATTCGGAGGTAGTTTGTCTCCTAGTTTCTCAATTTTCTCGAGTAGGTCAGTTTTCATGGCGATGGCAGCATCAACAGCGTCCATGCCAGGTGCCAGCGGCGCCTTCTTGTTCTTGTCTGTCAGCACAGCAGCAGTGATTAGGTTACTCAACTGGGGCCGAGTGATGGCCAAGTGTGTCATAGTTATACTTTTCCAACTCGTGCTAGACTTATTTGACACTCAAAATTAAATGCACCTAATAATGAACAAAATTTGTACAAATCTGCTATTTAGTTGATAACATATCATAGAGATTGGAGTTAAATTGCTTTCTGTTCAGCCAAGTTTCAATTACGTGAAATGGTTCAAACTGTCTAGCTATTTCTACAATAACATTAACATTTTCAAAGATCAAGAAACAATTAATTTATTAACCAAACTGCACCTACTGGCGACACTTTGCACATATTAATTTTGAATATAACCAAACTTGATTTGTGTCAAGCTAAACTAACTGCAAAGCAGTTCTTTGTTGTGTAGAACAAATATTTAGTGGTTCTATGGACTTCTACCCTGGAGTCGACAACATAAATGAATACTACAGTAATACAAATTCCTGTGCTGAGAATGAAAATGCAAAATGCGATATTGGGTTACTGATTTGAATAGAAAAGTAATCATACATTAGCAGGCCCACATTTGTATACTTCACTACTGCTTTAATCATAATCAGTTTGGACTGTCTTTGGATGAGGAGATTGAAAATCCCACTGTTTTTGTTGAAATATAACTGACAAGAATCGTTAGCACTATAAAGGAAATGTACCGCACAACAATACTTACTAGTGAACTGGCTGAACGGGTTGGACGAGTTCTCCGATGTCGCCTTCAGCCCAGCAGCCTCCAGGGCTTTGTCGAACTGGTCGTCAATGTCACTGTCAAAGTCACTGTCGTTCTTACTCTTTGACTTCTTCGAGTGTTTCTTCTTTTTCTTCTTCTTCTTTGCCTTCTTTTGCTTCATCTTCTTCTTGTCTTTCTTCACTTTCGCTTTCTTCAACCAAGGGTCTGCAGAAATGAAAGTAAAATCATCAGTTAACATCCACATGACTCCATTTATCGAAACAGTATCCATGTAATCACAAAGTCATGGTCATTTCACTCACATTTTTATGAGCACAACAGAACACTTTTATGTGTCACAGAAACTGTGTCCTCTGTCATATGGTGGTGGCTTTTTTTATTTAAAAATGTCTGTTAATTTCACAACGGATTCTGTTTAACGACAGGAGAATTTCCTTATCAGTTAATTATCTTATCAGTAATGGAAACAAATTACATAGATACAGAAAGAATATTGCGGTCTGTCCCCCAACTGATACTAACCATCGTCACTGTCAGAGCCGGAGCCAAAGGGGTTTGAGTCACCACTGTCACCATCCATGTCATCACTGTCACTCCCACTCTGTGCGCTGTCACTATCTGATGCTGACGATGGCGCTGACGATGAGTCGCCTTTGTCCTTTGAGTTACTGTCATCAGAGTCATCTGAGAAACCTGACATCATCTTTCGTTTCTTCTTTCCTTTCGAACCTGATGTAAAATGAAACAGCTCCAGTCATACACCACACATTCTTATGACATCATGCAGTGACAGTCTACTATGCCAGGCCTTGGATGGATGGATGGATGGATGGATGGATGAATGGATGAATGGATGAATGGATGAATGGATGAATGGATGAATGGATGAATGGATGAATGGATGAATGGACGGACAGACTGACGGATGGACGAACGTTTTATTCACCTTGCGTCAACTACATTATAATGTAATATATTACAATGATGCAGTTTCCTTCCTATTACTATTACAGGCCTAAAGCATTGTAATCTATTACTTTGACATCTCAAGCAGTGACTAGGTATCAAGCTGTCTCAGAGAAATAACTCTTTATACCAACTGGTAGCTCCAAAGTCAGTGGCCAAAACAAGGGAATCAATACACAGATATGAGTGGTTCCCGACTTCTAGGATGAGATGTTGTCACACATCCCCAAAGTTAGCACATTAATACGGTAAATACTAAATACACACAGATGTAGAAGTGTCATTTAACAGCCAAAGTAACACATTTCTACGACAGAACAATTTAAGTTGGATCTCACATCAACACAACACCATGGTTTCAAGACGACAAATTCAAGCGAGAATAATTTTTTATCAATACCAATGACACCCCCTTAGGGTTACTCACCCAAATCCTTCTTCCTCTTCCCTGAAAGGGGTGTGGGTGACGACTGGGGACTCTCCCCAAACAGACTGCTTCCTAAGCCAAATAGGTCGTGTGTCTTGCGACGGTCAGGGGCGGGGAAGTGTTTCTCCACTAGGGTCTGGAAAACACCCCTACACAGAGGGCGCTCCGTCAGTCACAACTTGGGGTAACACATTATGTTGGGGGGTAACATGTTATGTTGGAGGGAACACATTATGTTGGGAGTAACACGTTATGTTGAAGGTAACATATTGGGGGTAACACGTTATGTTGGGGTAACACGTTATGTTGGGGTAACACGTTATGTTGGGGTAACACATTATGTTGGGGGTAACACGTTATGTTGGGGGTAACACGTTATGTTGGGGGTAACACAATACGTTGGGGGTAACACGTTACGTTGGGGGTACACACGTTATGTTGGGGTAACACGTTACGTTGGGGGTAACACGTTACATTGGGGTAATAATAATAGTAATTCTTGTATCACGCAATCTCTAACTAAATGTTAATCAATTTGCCCAGAAGTTAGATATCAATTAAAAAAGATTAATCAATTAATTTATAAGAAAAGATAAATAAATAATTTCAAATATAAATGTCCCTAAAAAGTAACTAAAATATCATGTATTTGGTGTCAGTCACATTTAATTCTAGGTGACCTAGTGGCGGAGTGACCCCCACCGATACGGTGTCGATGGTAAATATGGTGTGAAGAGAACTATTAATACCGGTCATTGATAACGTGTTTAGAATTTGTAGGTCTTGCTTAGCATACTTGCTGTGAAGATGTATTGATGTATGTATTATTTATATATATATATATATATATATATATATATATATATATATATATATATATATATATATATATATAGGTCCATCTGATTTATCTAATATAATAAATGTCATAGATTTCGCCAATTTCAACCATCACTTGTCTTGCGTTGCTGCTTTGCCTAGGAGGCTGTATGTGCAGTGGGCACATACAAAGCTACATCCCAAATAAAATCAACTACTCACGCTCCCAAATTTCATCAATGGCCCAACAGAAGCATATTACGTTTCTCCACTGCCATCAGAAATGCACTAATGTGTAGGCCCAGTACTAAGACGTACATATGTTGTGGTAGCAGTAGTACGTACTTAGCAGTAGAGACGAAGTCGTTGAGTTCGCCTCCACACTCTTCCAGCTGTTCCAGGGTACGAGCCTCACCAGTCGACTGTAGCCCAATAACTACACACTGCAAGGGACAGAGGGAATAAGTTAAGTTTCACATTTAATATGACTATTTCATTTAACCATTTCAGTTCTACAGCTCTCATCTGCAGTGACCACTGAGTACGGAATTCCCAGTGAACAAAGTTGACAACCTCATTTCAAGTAAAGATTTGAGGACCAAATATGCATTTTATGAGGCAATACTGCAGTGACAACAAGGTATGTTGCCCTTCCTCTGGTTTTATGCTGAATGTGTATCGTCATTGATGTCTCAGTATCGATCAAAAATAATCACGCTGTCATGGTCAATTTCGTTGGTAAGTCAACATTGTCGTAGTTTTGAATGTCATCATCATCCGATATAGCTTCTTTGCCAAAACTATCAAATAAACCATCCAAAATATACAATGGCAAATCACTGGTTGAAATACTGCCTTCCGCCATTGTAGCAACCGCAGGTTTAGATAATCCATCTTCAAAAACGTAAACATTTCCGTAAATTATTGGTGAGCGATAATAAACTACAAAAACGATTAAATACATAATTTATTCAGCTTGGCCCCCGTATACAAGTGCCTCCACAAAGTGGATAATGATTAGTTAAAACGCTTTGAATGGCAAACTTGCCAAAACCTGAATACATAGTGGCCTGTCGTACAGAATTATCATAAGTGGTTCTGCCACTAGAGGGGCATGTCGTACAGAAATGGTTAAACGCTTGATTAGTCTTGAAACTTTGATGTATGAAATTACTATGAATAAGCCTCCAACAGGACCTGTCATGTGGTTCTGTCTTTACCAATGGAATACCACTCAGATACATTACAATTGACTTTAACCTTAATTTCACACTAATTATCTTCACGAAAATATCGGCACTGTAGACACTAAACCACAACTGTGACCTGCATTTCATACGATCTTGCTTTACTAGTTTACTGTTCACAAAAATATCAATACTAAACCACAATTTTGAAATCTGACGACACTCCGGGATGTTTAGTAAAATGTATTGCTACTAACCTTGGAAAATTCACTAGTAAAACTTATGTCTTTTTAAGATTTCCACAATCTATACAAACTCTGGGTGGACCAATTTAAAAAATTCTATTTGTTTCTAAGCCTGGAAAATTCACTGGTAAATTTGTTGTCTTTTTAAGATTTCCACAATTGGTGAAAATACAGTGTGCACAATCCCTACCTTGCCATTCTTGACAGCCTCCCGAGCGAGCTGTACACAGTGAGCCACTTTGGCTGAGATACACAGGTACTTGAAGAAGCGCTGGTGAGCCGACCAGAACTGACCCCACATTCCCTTCTTCATGCGCTGTTCTGCATCTATCAGGTCCGCAGCACGCTGGAACTTGTCCCGCGCATCCACCCACTGAAAGGTCAAAGTTCCAATCATATTAAAAATATTTCTAGCACAATTTACATCAACCCGTGAATGTTTAGGTTATAGGTAAACATTGACACGAACCTTCTCGTTACAACTAATAACACGTTAGTTAACTAATAATAACTAAGAAGTTTAATTCACGCCCACCCACAGAGTTACAAGGAAAGGGCGTAAAGAATATAACACCTTACAGTGGTGCATCATGGGATATAATCAAAACTATCACCGATTGAGACGTACCAGTGTCACTGCTGCATTGTAGATGTTCTTGTAGTTTTCTGAGATTGAGATCTCTTCAATGCGGAATGTAACTCCTTGAAAGCTGAGTTGTCTGGCGATGTACATGCCACGCAACTTCATATCCATGGCAACCATCTCCATCGCCCCGACCCCCCTACAACACACCTTGTCTTGTCATGTCAAAGTTAATTTGATTTATTAAAAACAATAATAAATTAAAGCTACATTGCCAACAGGTGGAACCACTGTATAGGCGAGCTTTATACTGACCAATCATCTGGATTGGTCTATGTCATTATTTTTCATTTTAAAAATAAATTTAAAATAAATGTAAAATAAGTGTAAAATATTTTTTTAATACATTTTAATCTTTTTTTAAAATAATTTTTAAATAATTTTTTAATACATTTTAAATAATTTTTTTATAAATTTTAAATAAATTTTATTAATATGAGGTATTATGTGCTGAAGATGTGGAATGAACTGCAATGGAGAGGTAAGTGAAAAATGTGGATGCATTCAGAATGGAAGAAACATTATAAATGAGACAGGAGAACCACATATAAAGATTTGGTGGGATTTGGGCAGGGGAGAAATAATGCTACTGTTAAGAGAGAATGAAGACAAGCAGGGGAAATAGCATCGGAGTCAGAACAGAGATCGACAGAGGAGGAAAACCCAGTACTGACGGCTCGTATTGGTGCCAACCTCACCTCAAGATACCACGAATAAAGGGGTGTATTGGGGAAGATTACATCGGTTTTACGTGCCAGGTAACACCTCTGTTTGTTTCTCAAAAGCACTTCATATTTCATCTCCTTGCGGACAAGTTACCATTGATGTTTCAATACCATTTATGGAGTGTCCTGCCACCTGGGTAAAGCAGGACTTAAGGAAGAGTCTAAAACAATACAACATTTAGGATAGACAATATCATGATCTTAGACTGACCTCTTCTCCACCGCTTGGATGAAGTCACTGAATTCCCTGAACGGGGTTCCTTCACCCCACAACCCCAGTCGGTTCATGTACGCCATGTTCTTAGGCTCTGACGCTCCTACAAGCAAAACATCATGTTGGACAATGTCTTGCAAAGTCAAGATACATCTATGTGTGTGTTTTTAATAATATGCAAGTATAAGAACCAATATCCAGTTATAATTATTGTTATCATTAACACAGAATAAAAACATCACAAAAATCTTGCATTTCTAAAAGTCCAAAAAGCATATGAAAAAAGCTGATATTAGCCAACTGAGAGAAATCCCTCAATGTTGTGAATAATACACAGGTGTGACCCACAGAGGGCGCCATTAACACACCTGTAGCGCTGGCGTAGACAATACGGGCTTTGGGCAGACGTTTCTGTAGCTCCAGAACAGTCATTCCCGTCTTGGTTGGCTTGGACGACCCAACTGGACACAGGTTCTTGGCTTTATGGCACTCGTCAAAGACAATCTACCCACTGGTCAAGGACAAATGAAAGGAACAGAAACGTGAGGGGCTCAGTGCCTTCTATATGGATCAGTACAGGGGGCTGGCAAATGATAGTAACACGTCTTTCATGGATATTATTTTAACTTTGTATGTGCCAGGAATTCCAGAACCACAAGCCCCAGTTCTTATGATTACTGTCAAATTCTAAATGCATACTTACCAACTAGAGTTTGAAATATAAATAAAAAATACAATAACCACAATGCATGGTATTTTATTATTATTAACTGCGCCATGAGCCTGTACCAAACAGATCTGGTCATTGACAACTTCCAAAACAACCATAGAAAGCTACAATAGAGCATGGGATGACATTTTGTTGTGGTGATAATCTTATTATGATTCACAATTCACAGGATGGAAATGCACCTCCAAGTGTTAGTTATATCCCAGTATAGTAATTATCCAATTGTAGTGGCTAATTTTTTGCTGTCATAATATTTGGTGACAACACGAATGAAAACACCAGTATCGTAATTTTCTTCAAGAGAGCAACTTGACAATTCCAAATCGAAGTCAGGGTTTGAATTCTCCTCATTACACCATCCCATCCCATCCCATCCCATCCCATCCCACCTCACAACAAAGTAGCAAACACCAAGCAAGGATACGACTCCATCAAACTCCTTGCCCATCCAGTGCAGCAGCTGTTTGAAACGCGTCCTGTACTTCCCTCCAGACTGGCTCTCTCCAATCAGAGACGAGTACGTGGCAAAGATGACACCCTTCTTGACACTGTTGTTTATGTGGGATGAGATCTTCGCATACTTGAACTAGAAGGAAACAAACAAGTCTATATAAATTTTGTGGGATAACTGTTTTTACATTTGTTCTGATTAAAACATTCCCAGAATGGCATACAATATTTTTATTCACGTAATAAAAGTAATTTAATATATATATATATTATTGCTACTGAGAAATCTTAATAAAAAAATTACTTTAAAAACTTACCAAAGCATAAACAATCAGCAGCAACAAATGACAGATATCTGTTAACTGTCACCTTCTAAAAATGTGATCACAAATTTTATAGCTGAACAAGGTTCAACCGCACGAACAAACATGAAGTGAAACATGTTCTCAAACATTGTCAGACTTCAGAAAGTTTGCCATTCCACTTTCTTATGATAAAAACAAACCTTGTTGAGCGGGTAGACCTCAATCTTACTTGCGCCAATGTCACGCAGATCTCTCTCTGCGTCCACCCTCAGGTCATTCGACACACTCAACCTGCCAAACAAACAACAAAACCAACTTTAGTTCACTCTACAGTAGGTTACTAGATTCACAGTTAGAGCTCGAGAACAACCCTGGCACCTCAAGAAATATCATAGTTTACAAAGCTAGATCATTAAATGTTTCTTCAACTCAGCCTTCTTATTTTACACCCGGTTGTGGGTAAACAATTTGGAGACGGCAGCCAGCTGTGAACAATGCATGAACGTATATGAAATTAATTGCACTGTATACAAAATTATTGTATGAATAAAATAATTTTGTAGTTCATAGTAAAATAACATATTTTACAAACAAGTTCACGGATGCTAAATAGGTTCGACTATTTGCTAAATTATTACAATTCAAGATATGTATTGTGGATAATTTTTATAGGGCAACCATGCTGCGTCGATGACCCTTGAACCCACCAGAGAGAGCGCTTCCTGCCCTGGAGGTAGTTCTCATAGATGATCCCTGCAATAGTTCGACCTTTGCCTACACCAGCTCCATCACCTGGAATATGTCCTTCAATCATTAAGCGGGTAGCCAGATTCTTCTAACATTTTGTCAAATTCACATCAGAGTGCATTCAGTTGTTTTATAGCAAATAACCATATAAAATTACACTCTATTGTTTATAGAAAAATTGAACAATTACATAAAAAACTGAACAATTACAGATTTGCTTTTGCTAACCAACGGGAACAGTACTTTCTAAAATTACTTTTTCAAAGGAATTTAATCCTTGTATAAAAAATACTAACAACTTCCAAATAATAATAACAATTAAACATCCATATATGTATGAATACCAACTTTACTGTCTGTTATCAATGGACAACTGCTCTCAAAGTTGCAAAAAATAACAACAAATCGCTCTTGGATGAGACAAAAATAATAACAGGTCCCAGTAATCAATAATAACGGGGCCGCCTAGAATCACAGACAAAATAATAGCCTGCCCTCCATGAATCGAAGACAAAAATATTAACATTTCCGTCTTGAATCGCAGACAACAATAATAACAGGTCCGAGTTGAATAATAACAGGTTACGGTTAAGTCAGAGTACTGACCTATGAGGAAGCCAGCTCTGTCTCCGCAGGGAAGAAACACCTGGTGCTTCTGACAGGTGTAGACGACTGCCTCCAGCTGTAGGGCAGACAGGTAGCCGTAGTCAATGGTTGACTCCGGGATGGACAGGTGATACCAGATGTTGGACGGCTCCACGCTTGACAATGAGCTCGTCTCCACAACTGGGTCGGGATGACGCTGCCCTAGTTTCACTATCAGAGAGAAGCAATCGTCACGACAATGCACACATCAACCGATATTAAAACATCTGAGATTCTACTGTCCACTGGAGTCATTGTAACAACGGAGCTAAAATAGCCGCCATGGTCATAAATAAATGTTGTGAATTTAGCAGAAACACAACTGTTATGGTATCAATGTTAAATTCTGGTTGATTTTCCAAAAAAATAATAAAATACTCGATGCATGGCTGAACGGGACACTGTTTTTGTATACAGCGCAATTTAAAAACCCAATGTCTCACAATACATACACTTTTAATACATTTGCTTCATTTTAACAATACATAACTCACAAAAAAACGTTCAAAGAAACTCGTGAAAAAAGGTAAACAAATAAAAGGTGTGCAATCACTGGATTCCAGATTCGTACAAAACAAACGTTCGCAACTTAACACCCACGAGGCTGGTATATGAATATTTGTGAGTGGAGGGAAACGTACACTTAGCGGGCATGTAGTTGGCGTAGGTCTCTGTGTGTCCCAGCTCCTCTTCCTCCGCCTCCTCCACCTCCTCCTCCACATCATTCATGTAGCCCATTTGTCCTCCCTCCCCCGGCTGACAAACAACAACACATCTTACACCATATGTAAGTTATTTATACAATTACTTAAGTTATTTATACAATTTACTTATTTCGGTTGTTTCACAAAATATATGCAATATATTTTAGGTAGGCATATTATTTAATTATTTTTTAACCACTATAATAAATCATATATGTCAGCTACTTGTAAGAAATAACACTTATTACAATGTTCACACAAGAACAATCAAACTCACTGTTTGTCAACAACAAAAATGTCAATTTTTTTGCAAATTATAGTGATGAATAAAATAACCACAATAATAATTTTCTTAGTGTGGCACTTGCAATTTGTACAATCAGAAACTACTGAATATTAGAGTCAGTTGTTCTCTATAGATGTTGACACAAGACACCCACATTGAACGCGTTCATCTTCTTCAGCTTCAAGTCCTCATTGACCCACAGTCGCGACACGTCCCTGTCGGTCAACTTCGCCTTGATCATGCCGTTGCTTAGCGACGCGCCATCGGCACCCCCGTAAACCACCGGAGCCGGCGAGTTGGAGCGACTACGCGAGTTCACCATGACCGTTGTTCCGGCCGGATATAGCTTCTGACCCATCGACAGCATCGTGGTTCGTACACCGGCGCCCCCTGATGGAATGCCATACTGAGCTGTCGCCAGCGTCTGCATCATTCCGCCTGGTAACACCTTAGTGGTGTACACGACATTCCTCTGTGATTGGCCGATGAACGCCTGTTGACGGACACCGCCGCTACTGGTGCTGTAGATGGCCTGGCCACGCACTGGCAGCCGAATCTGCTGCATCCCCACAATGCCCTGGGGCTGCTGCACGCGCACCATGGTGTTGCCTAGCAACCCACTCGGAATCACGATACTTCTCGTTGCCCCACCGATGCTCGATTTTGGCATGCTGATTCGTATGACATTACCCTGGGGAGTCGCTGATCTCTGGACTGACCCCGGGGTCATGGGGTAGGTCGTCTGTCGGAGGAGGGACTGGGACAAGTTGACCATATGTGTGCCCGCATTCATCGATGGCTGTGTCCGAGGGCATGCTGGGATAACACGTACAGTCGTGGACGCGGGGGCGGCAGTGATCTGTCCAATCGTAGGACGACTCGACTGGACGCTTTGCATAATAGGCTTCGGTGCTGCCACCACGCTGGGGGCAGTTATGGTCTTTGTTGCACTCGTTGTGGCCAAGTTCTTTGCTTTCATCTCGGCTTCAAACTCAGCAGCCTGCCAAACAAGCATGTTTTATGATAAGCAGCACAAAGTAAAATAAATCTAAAAATAACATACAAGTGTTTCCCCTGCTATGATGCTGAGTGAGATGAGTCACCTCGTTGTTTTTGTCGCTACCTCACCCAAAATATGCCTAAATTGCCCCTTCTTACATATTTCCTGTGTCCCTGCTGACCACTTACTTGTAATTAATGCTACAAAGTACAAACACGGTTACATAACTTGTAATTTCGTTCCCCACTATATGCCAGGGATTAGGTTAAAAGGGTCATTCCATGTCAAATCAATTACTTAAAACATCATCCAACTGTGATGAAATTTAATACAGTTGCTGGCTCATGCGAGAATATCAAAATTAAAAATAAAATAAAAATCTAGGTCAAGTATCATTGAAGATATAGGTCATTGAACTTTGACCCAAATCGCATACTGACCGCTTCATTAATGCATGTAACCCTGTTACTAATAAAGCTAGAGAAACAATCAATATATCGTTGGAAAGCCAATACGCATGCACACATAACTATTATAAACTTAAAACATTAGTGTAAATAAGAATGTTGTACTTTTTTTAATTTACCTTTTACCTCAGATACCAAAAAAAAATTCTTCTGATTTTGGTAATATTTTTTACACAATATCCTATTGTAGAAGAGTCCCTGAAAATATTAGAGTGGACAAATAATAATGTTCAGAGATACATTAAATTAAGTACACCCTTGGATGAAAAACTGCACCAGGATAGCACTGTATAGCCCAATACGAACATATAGCACAGACTCTGATATGTAAATCATATATGTATATGTGCTCACTAAATAAAAATGTCATTACTTCAACTTTTTCAGATCACTTCACATATTATCTCTCAGTCTAATGAAACTGCAATCATCACACATGAAGCTGATCATCTATCAATACAATTCAATCTGCAATGCTTACCAGTTACCATATGTATTATGCAATACAAGTTAGTCATTTGTATGTTTTAACATTGCTCTGTATGCCACAAATCACATAACATTACAGACAAAAATTTACATGTGCACGATCTTGTCCCTCTGATGGATAATTGCATAACAATAAACCTTGGTATATTGAATACCAATTATATAATTAGTGAGCAATATATATATATATATATATATATATGGATTTATACATCAGAGATTGTGCTGTGTGTTTGTATTGCACAGGTTATACAGTGCTATCCTGGTACAATTTTTCATCTACGGATGTACTTAATTTAATGTATCTCTGAAACTTATTATTTTGCCCACTCTAATATTTCCAGGGACTCTTCTGCAATTGTACTGGATCCTGTGTACACAATATTAGCAAAATCAGAGATTGTGCTGTATGTTTTTATTGGGTGCTATCCTGGTGCAACTTTCTATCCAAAGGTGATGTCGGGTGTACATAATTTAATGTATCTCTGAACATTATTATTTGCCCACTATAATATTTTCAGGGACTCTTGTGCAATGGTATAGGATACTGTGTACAAAATATTAGCAAAATCAGGAGACATTTTTGGGTATCTGAGGTCAAAGGTCAAATTTCAAAAATTACAACATTCTTATTCACACTATTGTTTTAATTTATGACAGTTATATGCGCATGTTTATTAGCTTTCCAATGATAAATTGTTTGTTTCTCTAGCTTTATTAATAGTAGAGTTACAGGCATTACTGTAGCGTTCACTATGCAAATCAGGTCAAAGTTCATTGACCTTCAATGATTCATGACCTAGATTTTTATTTTATTTTTTATATACTCACGTGAAATTTGGAGTCGGGCAATGCAAAAATGGCCAAAAAATGGTTGATCAATTTGACATGGACTGACCCAAAACACACTTTATAATGTATCATTTTTAAGCTAGTTTTTAACACAGCTCCCAGGCCACCATAACATCGCATTTTGCCCTACCACCTCGCTCATCATTTATCCACGGGAAACACTGTATAACAATAATTTACATATATTAATAAATATAGAATAAAAATCTGTTGGTCTCAAGTTTGAATAATTTTGAACACAATGATAAAGGGATAAAACATGCACTTGTATAGTGCATAAGCACTCAGTTGTTTCAGCAATTTGTTGTGTCTGTGTTAATCTTATTCAACTACTCACAATTTACATCAGTCACGATTTGCATCTACAACAAGTTCACAAAAGCTCATCGCATTTTATAAACACCAACTGCTGAAGAGATCTGTTAGTCAAATTTATGCATTAAACTGGTAATTTTATCTCCATTAGCAAGCCCAAACAAATTCGGGTTCAGGCAGCTCACAATATTCTTTGCCCCAATCAGGGCTTTATGCAGGATAAATATTTGCCAGTCGCATTTAACATACTTAAATATTTATTTAATATAATGCTTGATTGGAGTAGTATTTGTTTTCGGGTTGTTGGACGTTACATATTTAGTTCAAAATAAAGTTCAAATTAATTTGGATGTAGTGTACATTTTATTGCACAGCACAGATGCTCAGAACTTACCTTTGCATTTGTATCTGTCAGCTGCATCAAGGCCTGTGAAAACAGGTCAGCATCACACGAGCCAAAGTCCATTGATATTCCCTCTGATGTACCCTGAAAAAGATCAAACTTTAATATTTATTTTATTACATTCTGCCAGACAGGGCTGGGGGCAATTCCATTCAATCAATTCCAATTCCTGCTCCAATTCATTGCAATTCCTTTTATTCAATTTCTTTCAATTCAATTATTTTCAATTCTCCAAGTAAATTTTTTTTAACTTGTGTTATTTACCCAACACGTTCTAAGTTACTTCATCCTACAACATACACATTCACACTCTGACATGATAAAATACAGTGCATGATTATGCCACAATGTGCCCAGTCCTACCTCAATTGCTTTCTCTTCATGGTCACTGGCGTTTGTTCCCGTTTTATCATCCACTGTGCTACTGTCCGTCTCCTCCATTGTCACGTCTTCGCTGCGGGCGACACTGTCAGTTGATGTGACTGCAGTGGTTACACAACTGCTGACTGTAACTGTAGGGTTAACACCCCCGTCAACCACGACGGTGGTGGTAGGATCTGTGCTCGGAGGGGGAGCACTTGCACTGGTCACACTTGCACTGGTCATACTAGCACTAGTCAATGCAGTAGTAGCAACACCCGTCACTTGGACTGCACTTGTATTGCCGCCACCACAGTCAGTTTTGTCATAGTTAACAACATCCCTACTGCACTGTCCGATCTTTGTGGATGAACTTGTAACAGACACCACATTAGCCGTTGTCTTCGTAGCCTCTAGTCTCGTTGTAATGTGAGCATTTAATCCAGCGACACTAGCTGCACTATGTACACCAACAATTGCAGAATTTCCGACGTTTGTCAAAGCTACCTTGTGTTGTTGTATCTGTGGTTGACTAGTCACCCGTACCACTTGCTGGACTGATGATGATGTTGCGGACGATGGTGCCACAGAAAGGACGGTGGTTGGCATGGCAACGGACACCGCCTTTGGCACCGCATCTGCACCACGCTGTGTGGTGCCAGATGCACTTGCACTAACCAGACGTATAATGCTGGACACGCCAGATGCTTGCGTCACTATGGCGATGTGGTTATGTGTCCCCGCTGTAACATTTCGCAGTGACCCCGCAACACTGCCCTGTGGTAACAACACCTGCGTCATTGCACTTTTACCCGTCGATGTCACAGCATTGGAAATATTCACTGGCACCACTCGATTCGATGCACCACTATTTGTTGCTGAGCCAAAGGTCACAATCTTTGGAGCACCAGTCATCTGCCCCGATAAGGCAGATGCTGGCAGAACTATTTTCCCGCCAGGTTTTGTGGACAGTGGCAGTGTAACGACCTTTGACCCCGATGATACGGGAATGCGAATAACACGAATATTCCCAGGAAACCCCTGGGTACCAGCTGTTGAGCGGGCAATGTTAACCATTTGACCAGACACGGGTACGCTGAATCTCCGTCCTGCCAATGATTGTGGTACCACTGCACGCACAATGATACGCTTCACCCCTGCATTTGTTGAGTTTGCTGTAACGGTGCGCACCCTGGTGGTGGCTGTAGGAACTCGAACAACAGAGCATGGTATATTTCCTGGCTGAACTCTGGTGATAACTGTTTGGGGTGCCTGTACAACAGAGTGTACTGGAACATACGACACTGCGCCAATAGTTGGTGCATGGACATTTGACGGGATATTTACAATGTCATTCTGCAGATGATCAGCTGCTGCATCGTTTAGATCATCACCCAATCCAGACTCGCTCAGTGCAGCACTTAGTAAGTCTTGGAATTTGTTTTGGCCCTGAAAAATAATATTATTATAGAGTTATATAATATTAGTTTAAAACTATTTTATTAAGACATGAAATGTTGAATTAAATGTGTGTGCAGTGAAACAGTTGCCCAAGTGAGTTCAGCATCACTTGAAAACCATAACTCAATACAGAAAAGCCAGACTCTGAGAATTACTTAACACATCTTGGTACAGTTGCAACTGACATTGTAAGTACGGCTGCAACTCTAACAAAGTCAAAGTTGACATTGGGCTTTGGATAAATTTAGTTCACCTGGCGGTTTTACCCAGTTGACAACTCGTTCTGATTGCAACATACACATGTTCGTTGGCTTGTACTGCCAATGGGTCAACGTGGCAGTGGGTTCACTTATTTCATAGTGACAACACATCACAGCCACATGTTGTCATTTAGCCAACAAGGAAAAGAGGAAGAAAACGCAGTGAGTCATAGAGTTTTAAATGCATTCTCAATTATGTTAACATGACATGATAATAGCTGGTAAGAGTCTAAGCAAAAGATGAAACTCTTATGTATATCTTAATGTATATTATATCGCCGCCAGTTACTTACATCCGCAGTATTTTCCATTTTGTTAGAGCGCTGTTTTGATTAACCTCCGTTTCCTAAGTGCGCGGCCATATTTCTAGCCATCCCATAATGCTACGTCACGGTTCCCATGAGGCTATCATTTTGTTGCCACCAAAATAACTGATATGAAATGGAATATTTACAAAGGTTAATAAATAGTTACACTAGTGGGCACATTGTAAGTACTATTTTCAGTTACGATATATTCGAAGTTAAACTTTGATAATACCACGTGATAGGTTTAGGCCAATGACGTAGTGTCAACAGTATTTCGAAACTTGTCAGCTGTACGCTGCGAAGAGTTAGTAATCCAATGTCTTGTGATTATATTAGTAGAATGTAATTTAGAATTGTTGCCAAATGATGTACCGAGTGTACATTGTGCATACAATTTTTGTGTGTGATGTACAGTATCAGTTTAATTGTTTGTATCGGCATCTCACATTTATTACTACTCAACTCTCCTGAGCTGCTTTTCGCGGCTGCCTGGTTCTGGGTCTTAGCAATCCGTGCAACAATAATTGTTTAGTTAGTCCATGGTTTATTTGGACCAAACCCTTTCTACGTCTTAGTTTCTGATATACACTAAGTAGTAACACGTGGTCGAACTTTAAAAATGGTCGTGCAGGAAGAGCAACAAATTGCTAAATACAGTTTGTAAGGATAAGCAGTGTAAATGTTAGATTGTTGTCGATGTTGATTCACAAATTATTCCTCAGATTGGGTCAGTGTGTGCTGTGTAGGGGGCCTGCCTTTTAAAACCTGTTTTATGTTTGGACATGAAATTGTAATAAATGTGCAGCCCAGCATTTACTAAATGAATACTCAACTTTTAATTAGCTAGCCTATTATAGGGAGTATGGTCAGAATGCCCCTACTGCATAGTCGCAATGCCCCAATTGCAAAGTCGCAATGCACCCACAGTTTGGAACACCATGGTCGCAATGCTCAACTTTTGGACGGAATGCCCAGTTTCGTGATAGTCGTTTTTATAATGTTAGGATTTTAATGTTATTATCGCCATGCGTTCCAGTTGTACTTGTTTCGTGCGGCAATATATATATATATATTCATATATATATATATATAAACATATTTTATATAATACTAACATCGTTTTTGTAAAATTATTGAATGCGTTCCAGTTGTACTTGTACGTGTTTCGATATTAATTTTCATGATAGGTTTGACAATCGCACAAAGATGAAACATATACGGAGACAAAACATAAATTCAGATATACTTTCAATAATATACAGATAATCAACGAAATGTAATTTTTTTATTCATTATACATTTAATTGTGTAATGTTGTAATGTCTATTATTGTATTATATATTATATACATAAGTTTGACAATAATAAAATGTAATGTTTTAACATGTTTTGACAATAATAAAATCACTGGGGCATTCTGACCAAAAGTGGTGCATTGTGACTGCGGTTGGAGCATTGCGACTTCACGGTTGGGGCATTGCGACTTTGCGATTGGTGCATTGCGACCAAGTTTGGGGCATTTCAGGCAGAGGGGCATTCCGACTATAATTCTATTATAGGCCTGGTATTTACAAAGTACAATGATTATTTTTAAATGATAAAACTTGACCACTCAGTTTCTGCCTTACAACGTTGGCAAGTTTAACCCGCTTTAACCCTACTACTCAAAAACCAGGTTGACTTGTTTTTATTTTGAGAAAACTATTACAATTTTGTAGATGTCAATGCTTACAGTGTCCAATATATCTGACTAAAGAAGCATTTAATATGACATCCAATGAATCATCATATTGAGGCAGAAAACGAAACCTGATAAAACTATTGAATGTTGAGACTTTAAAGTAAAACACCATCTTCTGAAGAGATCGTCGATTTCATGGTAACATCTGTTCTAAATTCAGATAAAAATTATGAGACATTTATGTGTTAAATTCATCATGTACATAATATGACAAGAACAGTTTTATAAATTTCTGGAATGTTATTGTTACAATAAGGCAAGTTTAGAAGAAATAATTTGAGCTAGCTCTCTCATTCCCTGTCTGACAACTTTATGAATACTTGTAGGTCAATTGGATATCAGCTGCATGAGATTTCACTTATAACAACTGGAGATAGTTATCTTGGTGACACTGGCAACTGAGACAATGGAGAAGACACTGCCAGAATACTTCCCTCCAAGTCCAAGAGGCAGTGAACAAGAAGTGAAAGAAGAAATTGAAGAACAGGACATCAAATGCAGCAAAACTTCCCTTCTGCAACAGCAGGATGATGGTAATATATGTTTAATCTGGCCAGTAGCATCATTATCAAATCAATATGTTTATATTAATATATTTGTCATTATGAATTTTGGACATTATTAATTTTGTTAGATTACCCCTTTGCTCATATGTTCTTATGACTTAAATAAATAATAAAAATCTGAAAATGTTTTGTAAGAAAAATTATTCTCACATACTTCCAGGTCATTAAAAAATTCACACTTACTAATTCTTTCATCGTGATCTCTGAAAAGAAATGTGGTTGATTGCTTATTTTAAGTTTGCATGAAGTGACCTCTTTGTAATCTTTACTCCACGATTCTACAGTGTAGATACGGTCATACTTTGTATGTTGTCAGTGTGAAATTTAACAGAGCATCTGAAGTGTAAGTAAGATGTCATTGTAATACATCTGTAGTACTTACCTATATCCTTGAATAATTCAAGCTCAGAGGCGTGACAAACAAAATCATTTGGCATACCCTGGTAATCATTCACAGTAACACAGGGAAAGACAAGAGTCGTCATTGGAGCATGGAACAACCAAACATTTATTGTGTAAAAGCAACTTCACACAATTTTTTATTTATTTTTCTATGTAAGGTGGTTATAGTCCCAGAACTTGTAACAAGGAGTTGATTCCAGATTGTTGGCACAGCTATAGAGAAAGCACATCTGCCAATATTGAGCTTAATTTTAGGAACAGAAAGTTATTTGGAAATGGGTGATCAAAGGATCCTAGTGATATTAGGGAAATGCAGCAGATTCACCAAGTATACATGTAAGTTGTTGAGAAGAAATGTTACGCATGTATTTGCAGGAGAGAAATGTCTGGCAGGGCTGGATGGTCTTCCCACCCCCGACAATACACCCACAAAGAACCAGGACAAGAAAGACGGGTGTCGGGTGGATGATGTGAAGTTCTCTCCCCCAACTCACAGGCGCATGAGTAAGAGCCACTCAGAGTCACGTTTGGACAGCCCCAGACCAACTGAGGCAAAACTCCCCAAGTGTATAAATGGTGACAAATGCACAGGACTTGTAAACTGTTCAAATGGAGACTGCACTGCAGATACAAAGCCCAAACTGGAAGAGGGGAAGTTGCCCCCAGTGACACGTGCGAGGGGTAGACAGAGGAAGGGTGTTAAGACGAAGAGGGGTGGAACATTGGAGAAGTCGTCGAGGAATCGTCCCAAGTCAGCACCGCCAAACAAGTAAGGTTGTTGTTTTCCTGAATGGATGAGATATTTTAGATTCATAGTATATGTGTAGGTTGTATTGAAAACCCTGTCTTCCAAAAACTATTTGTTTGATTCAAGAGTGAATAATTCTCTAGGACTAAACATTTTAATAAGTGTTTTTACTGCTTCCATAGTACCAAAAAATTCTTGGGTCAGACGTTTTTAAGCATATTGTTATTGTATCCTCTTAATTTCCTAATAATTTAACCATTAGCTTTATGCAACACATTTGTTTTATTTAACTGTACAAAATACTCATAAAAAGAAAATCATATTACAATTTTAACAGGGAATTCATTAGCAAAAATAAGTCTGTCAGCTTTTTTTAATATATTAATGAGTTATAGCCAATGTAGGTATTGACACTAATTGTTGTTGCCACAGCTGTGTGGTTTACATGTGGCAATGGCAAAACCTGACAATCTCAGTGTATTTAAAGAGAGTAATATGTGTATGACTATTGACTAGGTTGTCTCACTATCTGATGTTTGTAGAAAGGAGGAGAAAACTACCAGAGTCCTCACTGATTACTTCCCAGTGCGACGTAGTTGTCGCATGCCAAGCACAGAGGTCAAGGTTCGTCTTCCAATAGTCTCATACTCCTATATTTAAATTCACTGTAGAACTTTTTGGACTGTACAAAATAGCAATTGTTAAGATATGTATATTAGTGTGATGTGATGGTTACACTATGAATGATTGGGATATTTTCCATATCGTTATAAAATAAGCCTGAAATAATGTTCGCAGTTGTGATGTTGCACCTGCGAGATATTATGTCAATTATGCTTTGAAGACGGGCATCACACTTGTGTGTGCATGGAGTATTATGTGTTTTATGCTTGCATATAGAATGGCTTCTATGTGTGTGATTGTTCAGACGCACGTGTCCACTGGGACATTTCTGGACTGTTAACAATATTATCTTGCATAAAGGTCTGAAGCAGAATAACCACAACAACCCTTTGATTTTGTGTACCTTATGGTTCGAATTGGGCACTGAAGAAGTTTATTTGATCATTGCCACTGTGTGTCTAACAGAAGCAACAACAGAGTGAGATGGAAGAAGCAATATTGGCCGACAGGGAGGAAGGACTGAAGGTTTGTGTGAGACACAAGATATCTGACTTTGTTTAATGTCAAGTATATTATTCTCATCACTTTTGCCCTCCTCTTTCTCTGTGGGGTGAGGCGTTTTGGTGGCCATCCTCAAGGGTTTATTTTTCTTTCCCTCATTGATCCAGCACTTATGTTCACACTCTCCACCTCTCCACAAATCAAGTAAGATTGTAATTATGTAATTATAAAAATACTGCTTTAATATTACATTAAAAATACAGTGGATAATTTATGTAAGAAACATGTTGGACAGACAAGAATGGGGACTTTGGAGGGTATCTTCCATCCTTTATAAATATATTCGACCATTGTAGTCTACCATCAAATTGTATTGTCTGAGGTGAACACCATCACATTTATATCTACTATTTTCGTCGCTTTCAGGTGACAGAGATTGAAGGCAAAGGGCGAGGGGTGGTTGCCACAAAGCCATTCCGACGGGGTGACTTTGTGGTGGAGTACGCCGGTGACCTCATTGACCTGTCACTCGCAAAGAAACGTGAGGAGAAATACTCTGAGGACACTGACATTGGCTGCTATATGTACTACTTCACTCATAACAACCGCAGATACTGGTGAGTAACATGTACTACTTCACTCATAACAACCGCAGATACTGGTGAGTAACATGTACTACTTCACTCACAACAACCGCAGATACTGGTGAGTAACATGTACTACTTCACTCACAACAACCGCAGATACTGGTGAGTAACATGTACTACTTCACTCACA
Organism: Ridgeia piscesae; assembly: GCA_025642075.2. Classification (NCBI taxonomy): domain Eukaryota; kingdom Metazoa; phylum Annelida; class Polychaeta; order Sabellida; family Siboglinidae; genus Ridgeia; species Ridgeia piscesae. The sequence continues at coordinate 111,053 of JAODUO010000047.1, forward strand.
ACAACCGCAGATACTGGTGAGTAACATGTACTACTTCACTCACAACAACCGCAGATACTGGTGAGTAACATGTACTACTTCACTCATAACAACCGCAGATACTGGTGAGTAACATATACTACTTCACTCACAACAACCGCAGATACTGGTGAGTAACATGTACTACTTCACTCACAACAACCGCAGATACTGGTGAGTAACATGTACTACTTCACTCACAACAACCGCAGATACTGGTGAGTAACATGTACTATTTCACTCACAAAAACCACAGATACTGGTGAGTAACATGTACTACTTCACTCACAACAACCGCAGATACTGGTGAGTAACATGTACTACTTCACTCACAACAACCGCAGATACTGGTGAGTAACATGTACTACTTCACTCATAACAACCGTAGATACTGGTGAGTAACATGTACTACTTCACTCACAACAAACGCAGATACTGGTGAGTAACATGTACTACTTCACTCACAACAACCTCAGATACTGGTGAGTAACATGTACTACTTCACTCACAACAACCGCAGATACTGATGAGTAACATGTACTACTTCACTCACAACAACCGCAGATACTGGTGAGTAACATGTACTACTTCACTCACAACAACCGCAGATACTGGTGAGTAACATGTACTACTTCACTCACAACAACCGCAGATACTGGTGAGTAACATGTACTACTTCACTCACAACAACCGCAGATACTGGTGAGTAACATGTACTACTTCACTCATAACAACCGTAGATACTGGTGAGTAACATGTACTACTTCACTCAAAAACAACCGCAGATACTGGTGAGTAACATGTACTACTTCACTCACAACAACCGCAGATACTGGTGAGTAACATGTACTACTTCACTCACAACAAACGCAGATACTGGTGAGTAACATGTACTACTTCACTCACAACAACCACAGATACTGGTGAGTAACATGTACTACTTCACTCACAACAACCGCAGATACTGGTGAGTAACATGTACTACATCACTTACAAAAACTACATAAGTGAGTAAATAAACTGATCACCTCATTTTAGTGTGAGGCATATAGCTTTGTCGCATGTTTGCAGACATCCAATGCTCAGAGTGACCTATACATCTGACTGACTGCGCCCCAACCAAACAATTGTTCTGGAGCACTTTACAATGATTACTCATATTAACTTTGTGATATAAAACATACGCTTTTACAATACTACTTTGGTGAAACATGCAATAATTCCTGCTAATAAAAACAATGATGTTCCCTTAAACTACATACATAAATAAGCACAAGTATGCAGTGTATAAAATAGTAACAATGTACTAATAAAAATAATAAATACAAATAAATGGATGACTAGTTAACGAAGTAACTCCGATTGTCGAATGTCAAAATAATCTGCAAAAAAGATGTGCAGGTGTCTATACTGATACTGCTGTGGATGTTGCAGTGTGGACGCCACAGCTGAGAGTGGTCGCCTGGGACGATTGCTCAACCACAGCAAGTCCCACAGCAACTGCTACACGAAGGTAGGTGGGCATTGGCAAGCGACCGTACCTCATTCTCCTCGCCGCATGTGACATTAAAGTTGGCGAGGAGCTTCTCTATGACTACGGCGATCGCAGCAAATCCTCTGTCGAGTCCCATCCTTGGCTGGCATGCTGAGAGGACCAGTGATAAAACCACCGCATCATACTTCCAGCAGAAGCCAAAATATAGACTCGCGTGTATGTTCAACAGTGTACGCAAACGATATACGGTTTTGAGTATTCCGTGAGATAAACATGCATTTTATGTGTTACCGGAGGTGTGATATCTCGTGAAATGCGTTTGTTTGTATTCAGACAATTTTGAACTGGAGAGGCAGCCTTGAAAATATGGTTCTTTTTAATATAAACTTTGATACAGTGGACACTGCTTAGCAGAATTACTTAGAACATATTTAGTAATTTAAAATCAACTGTATTAGCTAGGACAGAATCATCCCTGTGTATTAAAATACGCTGTGAATCGATCAAAATCACCACGCACAGTATTAGTGTACTTATTGATGTCTCAATTTTCACCAAATCTGATTGGTTATTTTCTTTCAAATGGCAGCTTTTGATTGGTCTTTGTTGTTGTTCAGTGTGATTGGTTAATTTTAAAACAGGCTGGGCTAAGAAAGAAGAATGATGGTAACCCTGTTTAGCATTTTATCCCTCTGTGCATGCGTTTGGACCATTGGTCAATATTCATGTCATTGTTGTTATTTGGTGTGTGGTTGTCATGGTGATCTGATGAACATCCAAATGCTGTGTATTATCTGTCATGGAACCCAAATGATGCAGTGATTCTCGCTGGATGATACCAGCTCTATAACCCAACAGTTGTGTACATGTTTATCAGGCCAAAGATGCAATACCAAACAAATAGTGTACTGTGCCCCTATTTTCTTTCAATGCTGACCCTGACACCATTTGCAGCCATTTCACTACTGTTGTCGAGATCACTGTTAAGGATTAAAATTGATTTTTAAGTGCAAAACTGGGTTTAAGAGCTCGTAACAACTTGGCTACCTGAAACAGTCAACATCATGAAGCGCCAGTGGGACATTGTCACTGGTGTGTCATGGAAATGGTGTCCTCTGTAATACAACTGTGTATATTTGTGTTTGGAAAAAGCACAGTAAATTTAACAACAGATTTTGTTTAATGACGGATTTTCCGTAAGAGCTCTTTGTCTTAGTGAAACGGTACCAAGGTGTCATGTAATTGGTACTCATTCCAACATGCCAGGTCAAGAATGCCTGCATCGGTAATTAACTGAATGTGAGGATCGGTAAAGTGCATCTCCCTATGTAATATATCCATCTTCACACGCCTGGTGTCACTGTGTCTGATAACGTCAGACTCAGCCTTCACTAACCCTGGCACAGTCCTTTGATAAACTGCTTTTAGGGTCAGCCAATGAAATTGCCCATGAGGAATGTGGTTGACCTTCGATCATGTGATATGATTATGGATGATTTCAGCACATGCTGCCTGTGTTACATGCAATGTTTTAGGACGCGAATGAGTCATATTAGTATTCCCAACAGTCGCGAATTCAAATTGGGACAGGATTTTGTGCTGTTCCCACGGCTGACACAGTAGCAACTGGCAAACTCAATTGCTATACTTTATAGCTCGACTCCATTTACTTCCATGGTTTGCAGAGACGATCAGCCAGGGGTCCTGCTGTAGCACAGTGCAATGACCCCAGGTTTGCAAGGATGAATGTGTTAGATTCATGGGATACATTGCTCATGGGCAGTGATCTAATTAAATATGGCTTTTTATCTCAGGTATCTCATATGTTGCCAGTTTTATCACCATCTGGGTTTTTAGTTGCAAAGCCAGTGTATGAGTATTAATTAGTCTATGACACCATATATAATACTATATCACTCAGTGACACAGGCAGTCTTCGCAGCTTTCAACACAGATATCTGTTGTATCATGTTAGGTATATATTTTAATACTACGCACACTGAGAGATACAAATTTTAAGAAATGCATGTATTTACACTGGAATGTGAAGTACTCGTAACAACAGTTGTTTCATCAAGATTCTCACAAGATTCTTGTGCAACCACGGCAACCTATCTAGACACCAACAACATGCATGTAAAAGTCTGATTACTGGAAAATGATAACTTGGCTGTAGTTAAGTTCAGGTGGTGTATTACCTACGTTCAATCAGGTGTGTAAATATGCTCTGTGTCTGTGAATATACTGTTTGTCTGGTCAGGATTCTGTGTATGTATACATTTACAATGTAAGGTAGCCTTATAGTGATAAGTTGACACATTTTAGATGCTGTGTAACTATTTATTTGTCATCACGATTAAAGTACAGTTCATATATTTGTTTGGTCTTCCTACCATAACCTGATACTTTTGTGACACGTGAACCTATAACATACTTAGTTATGTAATCCACATAATGACAGTTGTTTCCAGTATTGTCTAACATTTTGGCAGCCAGTAAAGTCCCCCTGAGGCTCTCAATGGTGTCTTTCGGGGGGGGGGGTATATTTTGGCAAATATCCCCTCATTCCATCATAAACGTCAGGTGGCTGCTACAACTGTGCTGTACAAATGCACACCCGGCTATGTCCACCAGATCTGAAGCTGATGTTTCCTCAGCCTTATGTGGTTAGACGAGCAACTCGCACCAGTCTGTCTATGCCAAGCCATATGCTCACTGAACCAATCTCTAGACCCTACTCCACTGGCAGAACTTCCATCTACTCTGCCGTCCACATCTGGAATGGACTGGTGGATAGTGTAGTTGGTGAGTGTGACAATGGCGCTGAGTCCTCCAAGAGTAGTGTGCATCATCATCTTATTTCGACAGTAGCAGAGGCTTCAATGACATCTTTCTAAACAGCTGTGAACCATATTGGGTTGTTTTGACTACAGATACATCGCATATATGCCTATGTTTGTGCATGTCCTGTTTATGCCTAATATGGCTATTGTTCGCAAGAGCATTGTATAAAAATAAACCTCTTCTCCAAAGGCCTCCAGGTTTCTAAACGAGCACTCACCAATGTCATTGAGCCCTGTCTGACACAGACATCTGTGTCCCCTGGTGATGGAGACAAACACTGCCATACTGCTGGTGGGAGACGTTACTGCCCCAGGACACGTTCAAGAGGTGTGTATGAGCCGTCACATGTCTTTTCAAGTATTTGTGTCAACAAACACATCTTACAGTCATGTCTCATTTATACGGCCTTCAATAATCCAGTTGTTTAGCTCTCCACACGTTTATGTGGGGACCATCTTGATTGATAACACATATAAGAAGGTGTCTCACTAAACCACATGTTTCATTTATCCAACCAAACACCATGGGAACCAAAATATACTTTATATATAATTATCTACAATATACATGCTTTATTTATGACAAATACATAGCACTTTTAGACACATGGTAAATATGTATCACAGTATTTAGTAGAACAAAAGTTCTACAATAAAAGGAGTGTTCTAACTGCTTAAATTATACCACTGGGTGAATGGCTTCCTTCAAAAGGTTAGTAGACTGTTTTACAGCCAGTACCCACAGTTTCTACTATCCTACTGCCCACATCACTTTTTGTTTTTCACAAATCATGATAACAGTGAAAAAATCACTTCATCACTTGACAAGGCCCATAAATTAAAAGCGTGCTTAAGTGCAACAACGGGAAGTCTATTACAGGACTGCCAAAAATTTACCAATATGATATGTGCAAAAAATAGGAAGTAATTTATCCAGTGGTATAACTTAATATTTATGGTAATTATATATGTATAACTTATGTTACATGGTCACAGATAAATGCTTTGAATATATTTCAATAAATTAAAGCTTCAGAAAAATACAACGCAATCCTTTTGTACTTTTAGGCTTATCTGGTTAAACGTGAGCTTGAGCCTCTACAGGTAACAAGAAATTTAAGATATTGAATATGAAAAATGAAAACCATTGATTCTGACCTGGATAACTTCATTAGCCCTGTGAAATGAATATACATTGATCACTTTGGTTTCGGTCTCACAGTTGGTGGAGTAGCACGAATACTCACCCACAACCTGCAGCCACGGGAAGTTATTGGTGCTACTCACCCCCAGTTACAGGGACATGTACCAGGTAGTTATTAAGTGTTCAATCTTTTGAGATCATCCCTAACTGACCACCAGGAAGTGACCACTGGTCACTTCAGTTGCCTGCTGCGTCCAGTTCTCGCTGTCTTCTCTCCTCCCCCAGTTTCATGATCCTGTCCGCAACAGCTCGTTTCTCTGACTCGGGAAGCTCGTCAAACTCATTGGCCTTCAGTTCACGTCCAAACACCTCTCTCTGTAAGAAACAAGGACAGCATCAAACCCATGTGTCTTTACTTAACATCCAAACACTCTCTCTGTGAGAAAACAAGGACGTCATCAAAGCCACGTGTCTTTACTTAACATCCAAACACCTCTCTCTGTGAGAAAACAAGGACGTCATCAAACCCATGTGTCTTTACTTAACATCCAAACACCTCTCTCTGTGAGAAAACAAGGACGTCATCAAACCACGTGTCTTTACTTAACATCCAAACACCTCTCTCTGTGAGAAAACAAGGACGTCATCAAACCCACATGTCTTTACTTAACATCCAAACACCTCTCTCTGTGAGAAAACAAGGACGTCATCAAACCCACATGTCTTTACTTAACATCCAAACACCTCTCTCTGTGAGAAAACAAGGGATATGCTTTCAACATCCAACCCCGTACAAGACGTCATCAACCATGTCCCTCTTTCTCTTAAAAACAAACCCGTCAATGTCCAAACCTGTTTGTATGGAAATAGTTGAAACTGGGATATGGCTGTTCAAGGTGCAGTGCCAGACTGTACATATGCCGGAGACTGGGGTCCAGTCAGCCGACCTGTCCCTCATGTTTTTATATATACAATAAATACATTGCGTCGAATATCTTTTTTGAAATTTCGACCTAAAAAATACCTATTCTCTGTTTCCAATTGAAAACAACTTCACAACTTGTAATTAACAAACACGTCTCTCTGCTGTTTTGTTATGTATCCGAATAGACATGCATGCGTGTGCGTGAAAGAGAGTGAGTGTGTATGTGTATTTGTAACTTTGTACATGTCACATCTCCACCAATCTTACACAGCCAACAGTTTGTAAGAGGAAACATTTCTCCCCGCGGGCCCAGCAGGCAGGGAGACTTGGGGGTTTCTTTGACCATGTGATAAGGTTTACCTCAGCCATCTTGACATCTTCAGCATATTCTCGCTGCTTTACTCTCGTCTGTTGATTAAGCTCTGCCCGATCTTTCCCATCGCCATAGGCAACTGAAGCACAACAAAGCCGACCTCGTTTCATCAATGTTCAACAATAATTTGCATACATATGATGTACACTAACTCATGATTACACTGCTCTAATATATATGATGTACACTTAACTCATGATTACACTGCTCTAATATTCCTCATATTCAAATAACTATTATATATCAATTTATATTGAAACCAATACATTTCAAATGTAAATAAAATTATATATATTTGTAATAATACCTATATTTATATTTTAAATTTAAACAGCAATAATTAACTAGTTAATTTAATGTTTATTGTGCATAATGAAAATACCCTTCGATATGTCTATGCAAAATTAGAGGTAAAACTTCAGAACAGTTTTTGAATAAAATAGGAGAACATAAAATAAAAAAATTAGGCCCTAAAGAACCCTACGGGGCTTTAAAATGTATCAATCAAATTTACAGTTGTTGTGCATAGTGACAATATAACCTAAGAAGCATCTATGCAAAATTAGAAAAATTTATCTCCAAGAGTTGGATAAAGATTTGAGAGCTAACAGCACATGGCGCATGGCAGACGGCGTACACAGAGTGATGCCATAAGTCGATTGGCCCAAAGGACTAACAAAATTATTAAAAGTGAAGACTTACTCTTGTGGAAACTGCGTGACACTCTGTCAACAAATGCAATGATGGCTTCACGTTCATGTCCCGGAGACTCGGACCTCTCCGGCACTGGCACGGGGTGAGTCTCCAGGTGTCTGAAGCATCAGTTTTGTACAAAATAAAGATACATTATTTAATAATGATAAATGTGCCATACAACACCAGATATATGCTTGAGGCATGATACAATGTATTCTGATGCTGCAGGAAGGTTATTTATGGAGAAAACATCAGTTTTTTATGGTGCGCCAAGTGAAGATATGAACCCACCCCTTAAATTGTATGGTCAGTATCTGCTGATGAATATTCGGCCATGTGCTACATTTGCCAATGAATGCCACTATCCTGTTTGTCACTAACAATTACTTCAAACTGGGCAGCGAGTGATATCACTAATGATGGCAAACCAGGTGTTAAATAATTTGGATTAAAGCTGTTTGGTATTGAGGAGTCAAACAGCTTCATGTGTAGTGTCGTTTGATTGTTGGCAAGAGTGGTTGAAATGATATAAACAAAATGTACACTTTGCAGAACATATTTACCTATAATAAACATACAGAGATGCATGCACATGCAGATGCACAACCACACACGTGCACGCACACACGCACACACACACACACACACACACATCACACACACACACAACACACACACACACACACACACACACACACACACACACACACACACACACAACACACACACACACACACACACCACACACACACTCACACAACCACACACACACACACACACACACAACACACACACACAACACACACACACACACACACACACCACACACACACACACACACACACACACACACACACACACACACACACACACAACACACACACACACACACACACACACACACACACACACACTCACACAACCACACACACACACACACGCACACGCACACGCACAGCACACACACGCACATGCACAATACAAATATATTAATTCACTCTCACTCATACACACTCAGACCACCATACATTGCATGTACATGTACAAAAGTGACATGTAAATAACAAGTTATAAATAAAGTAACCTCGACCTGTACAGTGACTGCGTGCTCTGAAGTAGTAGAGTGGGTGATCTCTGCAACAGACATAAATGTAAACACAAGACAACTGTAGCATTATGTTGAGCATATATTAAAACATGTACCGGGGCATACGCATACATACCACGATTGGATTCAGTAAACAACCGATTATAACAAATTTATGGTTTTCATGATCTTCATGGAATTACAATACAAAGGATGAAGCAGAAGATTAAAATACCTGGTAGGTTAAGACAAAACACTTATTACGTGCTGTGCTACACAGTGGACTCTTCATGTGTTCTTAGTATATCAAACTACCTCGACATATCTGCCTTATTGTAGTGTGTAATAATGAGCCCCCCCACTGTGTATATAATTTGTAGATGGTCCCCTTCATACATAAATATATCCACATACCGTCTGGTATCGTTTCAGTATTTCGATCTCTCGTTGCAGTTTCTCAATCTCTGAAGCTGCCACTTGTTCGGACTTTTCTCGCTTCCTTTTTTCCTGTGGGTGACAAACATTATTTATCAATAAATTTCTTGTACAAATGCAAAAATACTACCCACAATGTTACATTAGCCATTTTAGGTTCATACTGTAATTATGTTGCATTAACTAGAAACATAAACTTGTCAATAAAAGAAACAGTTATAAATAACAAAGTAAAAAACATTTAAATGCAGTGGCGTCAAAGTAGTTAACATTGTGGTGATATGAACAGTTGAAGATTAACTTTGAAGCAGAATAAAATATACACACTTCATCTAGCAAGCCTTCAAGATGTTGTCTTTCTTTTTCTGTCAGCATCTTCTCCTCTTTCATTTGTTGTGTCAGTCGGTCTTCCTCTTCCCTGAAAAACATTTTCAATACATCCATTTAAATTATATTATGATGTTGTACTAGGAACATATCAGCACCATGTTATTTGACCAGCAATCTGTGTCTCAGAAATAGTGTCCCCTATGAAATGACGGCTGGTCTTTGCATTCTAAAGAAATCCGAAAATCATGCAGTATAATTTTTCTAATGATGGAATTTCTTATCAGCTCCTCATTTTAGTGAAACAGTTCTTAGATTCTGAAGGCTGTTCCTAATTTTTCATTAATTAAAATTAATGTAATGTTCTCAAAATAAAAGCCCTATTAAATTAATTTCCCTTTTTAAATGCAAAAACCAGCTGTTTTCATGGGATATGCAGCGACAGCGACACAGCTGTGATCCCACCTATACGTCACAGGTCAAAGTTTACCCGAGCGCTGGTTCAGGCTTAAACTTCAATTTGATTCATGTGTTAATTAGTCAGATGAAGTGGGTAAGGTGATCAGTTGCAGTTGTATACTACTGTTAGTCATTTAGCAAAATAAGATCAGGGGCATTGGGCATTTACTAGAAGGTCATGATATTTATATTGACGGTACACTGCCCGTAAAATTGTGCTTAATATGCCAGTAAAAACTAGCATCACTTGAAATTTGGAAGATACAACCCTCAAATGGTAAATCTACTTGCTTGACAAAAGCTTGTTTGTCAATATCAACAACATAGGCCATGTGGTCTGCAATATTCTTTGATGTTCAATGGTATCCCATTTCCTACATTCAACACAGCAGTTTCTTCTAATAGTTTATACACACAATTATCCACTAATGAGGGATCACAATCATGGATCATTACCCAGTTGAAATTGTTTAGAGATTTGTTCATTTTTTTATAACTGATTGCGAAAACATTTGACCGTAGTAATGGCAGACTGACAACATTACTTATGCCATTGATGGCGATTTACCAAGTAACAACTTACTTAGACGGATTGTTTTTATAATACGAGTGATGTAATTTGTCGGATATAGCCAGTGATGATCGCTGTAAGAAAATAACACCAGTGATAATAGGCTTTGTAAACATTATCGACGGAGGCAAACCTCCAACTAACAGCAGAAGCATATTCAGTTATTATGCTAATTGAGAATGACACATTTGTCAGGTTAACCGTTATGAAATTAAAATATATCCTAACTACACTAATTGTTGAGTATTCAACTTTCAGAATGTATCTGATAAAATGCATTATTGAAGCCAAAATCTTGAGTTGAAATGATTCAGGGCTGACAGCATCTGGGGGCTGCAGCACTGGGATGGTTAAACGCCCCCAGTCAGTTGTCTCGCACTTGACCCACCTGCGTTCCCTCTCTTCTTCCCTCTTCCTCCTCTCTATCTCCTCCTTCTCCTCCTCCAGCTCCCTCTGTTTCTCCGCCACTCTGTCCTCCCTCACCCTCCGTCGGTCATCCGAGGTCGTGAAGGGGGGAATCTCCTCCCCTCCCCAGTGCTCCCAGGGAAGGAGGTGGGCTGCAACATGGAGAGGGTATTTTAGGGGTGGTATAAAAATAAGAGGGTAAAATATTTTTGCCGGGGTGAGGGTAGTAAGAAGTGGGGTGCACCATAGGGGAGATGAGGTGATGTGTGCTCACCAGGAGAAGACATCTTCAATAAATTGGGACAACCTCAGAAGAAACATGAGTACACATATAATAATACAAGCATATTTGCACTCACACATGCATGCACACACAGACACATACACATTCAGGCATGCACTCGACACATACTCACACACCCACACATACACACACGTTCAGGTGTGCACCCAACACACACACACCTCTAAACACACATACTCACACACCCACACACCTACACACACATACATTCATGCATGCACTCAATACACACAACACACACACACACACACACACACACACACACACACACACACACACACACACACACACACACACACACACACACACACACACATACACATGCGCACATGCACACACAGTACACATGCACACACACACATACACATACACATGCACACACACACTCACACACACGTCCGCATGTACGCACACATGCACGTTCGCTCGCACGCACACCCACAGACAGAGAAACAAACTTAAGTATTCACATTATCTAACAGACAATATTATCTCACCCTGGGTGTGGTCGAGTGCTGGCACAGCCACTCTGCCTCCCTCCGGCTGTAGGTTAGCAAAGAAATGTTTCCGCATCTACATCAAAACAGACGCCAAATTTAACTTGACAAAAATTGTGTTTCATAAAAAAATTAAAATCAGAAGTGGCAAACGAAATATCATGTTATCAGATGAAATAAATGATACAGCTATTTTGTTTGAAAACTGCAAACTGCATTCTTCTTGAGAAAATAAAATCATGTGAGAGACCAGCAGTGGGGTGGGACATGGTAAACATCAAATATTTTTCAAAATTATTTTAGTCGTACAAGTTCAAAGCTAAACAGATGATTTTCCAATAGAAATAATATACAAACGTGTTATAATACCTCGTACTGGAATTGTCTCACATGCAATTCTCGTCCATGTTCCTTCAACTTGGCCTGATAACTTGACGGCTGTAATCACCGGAAATAAGTTCTTCAACAATTAATACTTTTTACATCACTTGCTTCAAAGCAATTAATTAAAAATGTATCTCTTATATCCACTACAATATGACAGTTTATTTGTACATAGTAATTAATTAGAATTTTATTAATTAAAGTTTTTAAAATTTATCGTTTTATTCTTAGACAGACGGAGACAAAAATCATTGAGAAAGTTGTTTGGCTACACTTATATGAATCATAATACATATTACCTGAACTAACAATCACAAATATGTACTCTTAATTTAATTAATGTGCATTTACTAATCTGTATCACTCTTAGTTGAGTTAATTTTTTGGCTGAGTTGATTAATGATCAAACTCAAATAGTATATGTTGGTTGGATGAGCACAGAAACGACTTTTGACATGAAGACACTACAGTCACTCCTATTGACCCCAGTGACATTCCATTCCACTTCCTAGTGACACTCACAGAGTCGCAATCTTTCAGTCGGTGGTGGAGAAGTTTGAAGAAGACAGCCATATAGGCAGGAAGGAGATCTTTACGTAGATCGACATTGTCAGACAGTATGAAGTACTGATCCCAGATGAACAGTACCACGTCGATGCTGACATAACCTGTAACAGATGAACACGTCCATGCTGACATTACCTGAAACAGATGAACACGTCCATTCTGACATAACCTGTAACAGATGAACACGTCCATGCTGACATAACCTGTAGCAGATGAACACGTCCATGCTGACATAACCTGCAACAGATGAACACGTCCATGCTGACATAACCTGTAGCAGATGAACACGTCCATGCTGACATAACCTGCAACAGATGAACACGTCCATGCTGACATAACCTGTAACAGATGAACACGTCCATGCTGACATAACCTGAACAGATGAACACTCCATGCTGACATAACCTGTACAGATGAACACGTCCATGCTAACATAACCTGAACAGATGAACACGTCCATGCTGACATAACCTGAAACAGATGAACACGTCCATTCTTACATAACCTGTAGCAGATGAACACGTCCATGCTGACATCATCTGTAACAGATGAACACGTCCATGCTGACATAACCTGTAGCAGATGAATACGTCCATGCTGACATAACCTGTAGCAGATGAACACGTCCATGCTGACATAACCTGCAACAGATGAACACGTCCATGCTGACATAACCTGTAACAGATGAACACGTCCATGCTGACATAACCTGTAACAGATGAACACGTCCATGCTGACATAACCTGTAACAGATGAACACGTCCATGCTGACATAACCTGTAACAGATGAACACGTCCATGCTGACATAACCTGTAACAGATGAACACGTCCATGCTGACATAACCTGCAACAGATGAACACGTCCATGCTGACATAACCTGTAACAGATGAACACGTCCATGCTGACATAACCTGAAACAGATGAACACGTCCATGCTGACATAACCTGTAACAGATGAACACATCCATGCTGACATAACCTGTAACAGATGAACACGTCCATGCTGACATAACCTGAAACAGATGAACACGTCCATGCTGACATAACCTGTAACAGATGAACATGTCCATGCTGACAAATCATATAACAGATGAACAGTCCCAAGTTCAAGCTGACATAATGTGTAACGGGATGGTTACAACCAGTAAATTTAACCTGAAAAGAAACGTGTCCATGCTGAAAATATATATAACAGATGCATCCCCCAAAGTTCTTAGCTGACTGTTTCTTGAATAGGTATGGTTATTTAGTGAATAACATAAACCCAAGAAACCGTGTCCCCTATTTTTCACCTAGCATCTAGCCCTGTGGCTAAATTCTTGAGGAGGAAATGAATGCATTCCAAATCCGTGCCCTACATTCAAAGAGAAATGTGAAACCGGGTCAAAAACTTATTGCAACATGGCAAATGTTTGGGCATTCCAAGACTGTGCATTTCACCTCAAAAAGTAAGTAATAATTCCCTGCCTCAGTCGAACACAATATTTTGGTCTCCCAAACATGGCACCTTGTTTAAATTTTTAAATTTCCCTGCCTGTGTAAATCATGTCTGTCCTTGTTTCATTGTTAAGTCTGTGTGTGTGTGTGGTGTGTGTGTGTGTGTGTGTGTGTGTGTGTGTGTGTGTAGTTGTGTGTGTGTGTTGTGTGTGTGTGTGTGTGTGTGTGTGTGTGTGTGTGTGTGTGTGTGTGTGTGTGTGTGTGTGTGTGTGTGTGTGTGTGTGTGTGTGTGTGTGTGTGTGTGTGTGTGTGTGTGTGTGTGTGTGTGTGTGTGTGTGTGTGTGTGTGTGTGTGTGTGTGTGTGTGGGGTAGTGTGTGTGGTGGTGGTGTGTGGGGGTGTGGTGTGTGTTTGTGTGTGTGTGTGTGTGTGTGTGGTGTGTGTGTGTGTGTGTGTGTGTGTGTGTGTGTGTGTGTGTGTGTGTGTGTGTGTGTGTGTGTGTGTGTGTGTGTGTGTGTGTGTGTGTGTGTGTGTGCATCTGTGGGTGTATGTGAGTGTCTGTGGGTGTCTGGGAGCGTATGTGGCCATATGTGGGTGTCTGGATATATATGTGGGTGTCTGGGATTGTCTGTGGGCATCTGTGGGTGTCTGGGAGCGCCCGTGGGTGTTTGTGGGTGTGTGTCTGTGGGTGTCTGGATGCATCTGTGGGTGTCTGTGGGTGTATGTGGGTGTATGTGGGTGTCTGTGGGTGTCTGGATGCATCTGTGGGTGTCTGTGGGTGTCTGTGGGTGTCTGTGGGTGTCTGTGGGTGTTTGTGTGCTATGGTATACACAGGCATAGAAAGGCAACATGTCGCCACTATCAATACAACATTTTGTTTTATCTAAACAAGTATTTAATAATTTTATTATTACTTTCATCAAATATAAATAATAAAATAGCACACATGAACTAGTGCATCATAGTGGATATTAAGTAGGTTCGTTGAGATTGTTGTGTGAAATAAGTCATAAATGATGAACAAAGAAATACCAGAGAGTGGATATTAACTCAGACAATAACGGAATAAAGCTCAGAATCATCCCAGAAACTTTAATATCTTATTTTGGTCTTCTTTGCAACAGTTACACATACACTGTATTACACACATACACTGTATTACACACATACACTGTATTACATACATACACTGTATTATACACATACACTATATTACACACATACACTATATTACACACATATACTGTATTACATACATACTGTATATAAATACATAAATACAAGACAAGTATACATATAAAACACATGGAAAACATGCCTCATTAATAACTAACCTTTAAATCAGTTCATGTTTTCTATTATTATATCCATACATTAGTAGTTATCACCTAAAGATACAATCAAACCTACCATCTGACGGAACAAATATCTTGCCCATTTCCTTTCCTAGTTCTGGACAAATTTCAAAGAGCAATTTCGCAGTTGCTCTCAAAAACTCCTTCAACTCAGCATAGTGGTTCTGAAATGTTAAAACTTTTGTATTTGTAATGGTCTCATTTTTGTAATCCATGAAAACAAATGCACATAAACTTCACAAAAAGACAAAACAATGTTGTGTTGTTGCTCAATATATTTGAATATTTTCATTCCACATCCGTCCGTCCGTCCGTCCGTCCGTCCGTCCGTCCGTCCGTCCGTCCGTCCGTCCGTCCGTCCGTCCGTCCGTCCGTCCGTCCGTCCGTTCCGCCGTCCGTCCGTCCGTCCGTCCGTCCGTCCGTCCGTCCGTCCGTCCGTCCGTCCGTCCGTCCGTCCGTCCGTCCGTCCGTCCGTCCGTCCGTCCGTCCGTCCGTCCGTCCGTCTCGTCCGTCTCCGCTCCTCGCGTCCGTCCGTCCGTCCGTCCGTCCGTCCGTCCGTCCGTCCCGTCCGTCGCGTCCTCCGTCCGTCCGTCCGTCCGCGTCCGTCCGCTCGTCCGTCCGCCGTCCGTCCGTCCGTCCGTCCGTCCGTCCGTCCGTCCGTCCGTCCGTCCGTCCGTCCGTCCGTCCGTCCGTCCGTCCGTCCGTCCGTCCGTCCGTCCGTCCGTCCGTCCGTCCGTCCGTCCGTCCGTCCGTCCGTCCGTCCGTCCGTCCGTCCGTCCTCCGCGTCCGTCCGTCCGTCCGTCCGATCATGTAACAAGACAGAAAAGCTCTTACATCTGCTGCGCCATTGACATATGCAGGCAGACTTTCAATGAGGGTGAAGTATTCCTCCACCAGGAGGGTCACAATATGCCCCGGAGCTGGCTCCTTACTGGAACAAGAATGGCGGGAACAAGTCATCAAATGAGGCTAGCGTGTGTGCATACACATCTAGCGTGTGTGCATACACATCTAGCGTGTGTGCAAACACATCTAGCGTGTGTGCATACACATCTAGCGTGTGTGCATACACATCTAGCGTGTGTGCACACACATCTAGCGTGTGTGCATCCACATCTAGCGTGTGTGCACACACATCTAGCGTGTGTGCACACACATCTAGCGTGTGTGCACACACATCTAGCGTGTGTGCACACACATCTAGCGTGTGTGCACACACATCTAGCGTGTGTGCATCCACATCTAGCGTGTGTGCACACACATCTAGCGTGTGTGCATACACATCTAGCGTGTGTGCACACATCTAGCGTGTGTGCATACACATCTAGCGTGTGTGCACACACATCTAGCGTGTGTGCACACACATCTAGCGTGTGTGCATACACATCTAGCGTGTGTGCAAACACATCTAGCGTGTGTGCACACACATCTAGCGTGTGTGCACACACATCTAGCGTGTGTGCATACACATCTAGCGTGTGTGCATACACATCTAGCGTGTGTGCAAACACATCTAGCGTGTGTGCAACACATCTAGCGTGTGTGCACACACATCTAGCGTGTGTGCACCCACATCTAGCGTGTGTGCACACACATCTAGCGTGTGTGCACACACATCTAGCGTGTGTGCATCCACATCTAGCGTGTGTGCATCCACATCTAGCGTGTGTGCATCACACATCTAGCGTGTGTGCACACACATCTAGCGTGTGTGCACACACATCTAGCGTGTGTGCACAGACATCTATCGTGTGTGCATACACATCTAAGGCTTGTGGGTATTGTTACAGTTTTCTCCAAGATGGCTTCCATCTCAAGTGCCAAACTTTCATCTAGAACCCTTTGGAAAAGGTGTAACCTTTATTTTTTCTAACATCCCCATTTGTTAAGGGTTCTTTCAGTTTTAGGGTTCATATCACAAATTGTTTAAATGACATCAGTTTTGTTTCACACTACTGTTTTGTTGTGACCTCTAAATAATGGTTATACTGTACACATGTAGCATAGACTATATTGTTGACATCATCTCTACCAATGTCCTCCCTCTTCCTTGAAGAAGGGATGATCTCACCGAGAAATGTGTTCAGCCATCAAATGGACAAAGGGGACAACAAGGAGGAAGTCACTCGGGGGGAGGGAAGCCCGGGTCTTCTTCAGGGAGTGATGGTACGACAGCACGGCCTTCATGGCATAGAATGCACCTGGAGGAAATGTGTTTGTCATCTTAGAATAACAACAAAAGTAATGTATTATATACATAATTTTTATAAATATTGTATTATATATATATATATATATATTATATAATATATATATATAATATATATATATATATATATATATATATTAATATATATATATATATATATATATATATATATATATATACTATATATATATATTATATATATATATATAATATATATTATATATATATATATATTATATATATATATGATATATATGTTTATATTATATATATATATATATATATATATATATATATATATATATATATATATATATATGTATATATATATATGTATATGTATATGTATATGTATATGTATATGTATATGTATATGTATATGTATATGTATATGTATATATATTATATATATACATATATAATATATATACATATATATATATATATAATGTTATATATATATATATATATATTATATATACTATGAATATATATTTATATATATAATATATATATATATATATATAATATATATATATATATATATATATATATATATATATATATATATATGTATATTATATATATATTATAAATGTAATTTATATATAATATATATATATAATATATATATATAATATTATATATATATATATATATATATATATATATATATATATATATATATATATATACGTATATATATATATATATATATTTCTCCTAGATGCTTTTCAACTCGAACCTACGTTTTTGAGGTTCATTTACAACTACTTACTACCAGGTACTGTACTTGAGAAAAATAACTTTTTTTAAATTAGGTTTGAATTAATAGTCAGTCATATTCTAGCAAAAATATGTTTTGTAGTTACATCTTTGAAATCCAAATCAAATACATGCTTTTCTTAACAACGCAAAGCTTTTGATAAAATGACAGAATGGATACATTCAGACAAATTTGTTCTTGGTGCACGTTGATTGTTCTTAGCAAACCACTGCCTTGATAGAACAAACTTTTGTTGCTTTCATCTGTAATGTAATATGACTATTTGCACTGTAGCATTAGCAAAGCAAATAGGTCAAATAAACGTTATGGTTAAATTATGTAAATACAGTAATATTCACTAAGCAATGCTACAAGTGCACACAGACACCACTCACACACACATGCACGCACACGCACACGCGCACGCGCACGACGCACAGCACACGCACACGCACACGCACACGCACACGCACAGTGAATACGTCCACATACCTACAGACCCATTAAGGTGGGCAAACGTTGGCTCTGACATCAGCAGCTGTTCACACTTGCACGAGATGTCCAGATCCAGAGGTGATATGGCTACTCTTGGGTTATTTGCAAGGATCTCAGCATATCGTTTCAACACTGCAGCAACATTGATCACAGTAAATAACTTCAGAATTACTCACTTCTATCTGGCGTGGACTTTATTCTTCCAGACTGCCTAGACATTCATATTTTTTAGGCATTGGTTATTCCTTTTTTACTTAATAAATTGTATTTTAATGCTACAATAAATATGTTGCCCGCCAAATTTAATTTAATAAGCCCAAAATGTTATGTAATTTGAATGTGGTACCCAAAAGACCTTCAAATGGTAAATAAAACAGTCAATTTTTAAAAAGAATTATATTTCCAGCTTTACATGATCAGACAACACTAACCACGAGGTCTTTTGATGTTGGACCGATTCATGAGTTTCTTGCTAATAATTGCCACCCATGGTAATTCTGGGTAATGGAAAAGACAACCTTACTTGAAACAATATGAACATTTACCCCAAAAAATCAGAAGAGCTACAACTGTGAGATCAATAAAATAAAATATTATAGCACCAACCTTCCTCATTTTTCAGATACAACTTCCACATGGTCCTCCTCATTTTGGGAGGGAGTGGCTGGTTATAGCCAATGCGAAGTTTCGACTTCATATCTGGCCACTTCTTGAGCAGTCCAATGATACCATCCTGTGCATTCTCAAGGATGAGATCTGTCTTTGTCTTCACTGGGAAGTCCTCCATAAGTTGTCTCGCAACGTCTGCGTTCAAGTGACGGTCTAATAGGCTCGAAACTTTCTCCTGCAGTGCTTGATGAGATTCCCCTATAATCGAAATATACCATAGCATGAAAACATTAGTTATATATATATATATATTTATATATATATATATATATATATATATATATATATATATATATATATATATTTATATTAAATATTGTATTTATTTATTTTAAATATTTTACTTATTTTATTTGTTACTTTGCTTTATACCTATATATTTTTCATTTAATTAATTTAAAAAAAAATCATTATTTTCATTTTAATATATTTATTACCAATGGCAATATCCAGGTGTACTACTGCAATTCATAATGTGTTAAACAAATCCCATAACTTTAATTGCATTTGATGTTAAAGTTACTTCAGCTATGATCCCTTGTGAGTTGTGTACCCCACTAGTTCAAACATTGTGACATTATAATAACCAATTTCATAAAGCCACGTACATTTACGCGGAATTTATGGGGTCTACTGGTCGCAGCTAACAGTGACTACCTAGTTGATGTAGCTTGCGGCTGGTTTCAGGAGACCAATTTTGCGTTTGTGTAACTAACTTGACGTAGACTTGGCTTAATTAGCTCGCGTGGGGAATCCCGGTATTTGTGGTGTCTCTGGACACCTTTCTTAGCTGCCGCCTTTGCCTGTTCATTTAGCAAATACCAAGCTATGATGACTGTAAAGGATATCCAGAGTAAACATTAAACATAATGGAGCATACACGAACTTG
Organism: Ridgeia piscesae; assembly: GCA_025642075.2. NCBI lineage: Eukaryota > Metazoa > Annelida > Polychaeta > Sabellida > Siboglinidae > Ridgeia > Ridgeia piscesae. The sequence continues at coordinate 131,403 of JAODUO010000047.1, forward strand.
GGGAGCATACCATAAATATTTTGACTTTCGTAGTTACGACTACTAAAGTGCAACTATGGATTAGTCTCGTGAAATGCAAGTAGCGTAACTTTACAACGTTTTAGGCTTTCAGCGAGTTATCGCCCACTACGACATCACAAGTAGACTCTATGAAACCAGCCCCTGATGTCTATAGCAGGCCTCTCTATGGTAACACAACTTACTGATATCTGATGTAAACACATTGTGTTCATCTTACACTAAAGCTTGTAAATATTTATTTGTTGTTGTTTTTTGAAACAGCAGTTTTCCTCATGATGACACCATCAAATTATGTTGCAATCATTTGCACCTACATAGGTGCACTGAAATCGGAGTAACAATCAAACTGATTGTATAAAAACACACTTATAAAATGACATATTCAAATGTGGTAAAAACTCACCCTAAAAGACAGTTCCAATCATTTCAGTTTATGTCACTGTCCATGAGAAAACACTTTCTATTTGAAGTGCTGTATAAGGCTTAGTGCCACTTCTTATACCAGACAACCGGCTCGAGTGCCGTGGCCTTAACATACAACAGTGCTTGAGGGAATGTTAACGTAGAAACCTACACCAGTACTCACATTCACGATATTAACACAGCAATGTAATGGACACAGTCATTGGACTTGTTTACTCACTAAAGGAGCTGCACTGTCTCCTAATGGTCTGGTAAATATATCTACTAGGGTTTCCAATCAACTTGCATCGATAAAGTTTTCATACACTTTGCATGAATTGGCTATTTGCCACACAAATACCACACATTTATGCTCTGATGATCTCTAAGTGGTCCCAGTAGGTAGAACACATTAAACAGATATGAGGGAATATAAAGGTGCACCACATTTTGCCTTCTATATGGCTTGCATCTCAGAAACGAAACTTTCAGGGATTATCCTACAACTCAGAAGAAAAATAATTTGTTTCTAAAAGTTCCAGTTGGATTAATTTTCTTTACCCATTTAAGATCTCATACTGGAATGTTATGCTGGAATTAGACTGACATAACATGATTATTCATAACGTTAAGCTTGTTTGTGATTGTTCGGAACTGCCGATCAAATGAGGACATTTTATGTTGTATTAATAGGAAAGTTTCAAAATTTACATCATATCAAACATTTTTTTGAACTCTCCAGGAATCCTTCTTTTGCATCTTTCTTTGTCATCCAGAGAAGAAGCATTTCTTTCTAATGAACGTTATAAAGGCAAAGGCAAGTTCTTATATAGCGTAGTATCCAGTCCTCAGGACCGTTCAATGTTTATTTTGGACAAAAAGTATGTATGTATACATAAAATACAATTTAAAATAATATAAAATACAATACATATAATATAATTAAAGCAATTATGGGGTACAAGTAAAATAATTAATAAGTTTTTAATACAAAAATAGGTCATGAAATAATTGAATAAGTGATTAAAATTATTTATAAAAAATAGGGTATTCTGTTTAGATTACAAACTAAACAGGATAATCTGGTTGTAGAGATACTGGCAGGCAAACATCTGGGTGAAAGATAATGCAGGATTACAAAAACATTTTTGCTGTGTTGTGACGAAAGCTGGCAAAGTATGGCCATTAGACAAAGAAGATCCGGTATTGAGGTTCTATGTGTTTAGATAAACAATCAGGCCACCTTTTAAGGTAGGAGAAAATTAATATAAACTTATCGAGTATTAAACAGATTGTGGACTTGGAGTCGGGTTCATATATTGGAAAAAAATTGTCAACAGCCTAACTGAGGTTATGACTTCACTAAAGACGTAACTTTGTCATTCTACTTACAGAGTTGTATGTTACATTAGTAAATTTGTACTGTTTAATTCATCTAGCTATTTATTTACACATTTATCAATCAAAAAGTATTAAATTACAGAGCTGTCAAAAATTGTTTTAAAGTTTTCATTATTTTTTGAATTTATTAAATATTGCAAAACACCCAGTACTCAATACAGTGTATCTATTTGTTTGCATCGCTATATCAAAAACTACTACCAAAAATCTTAAAAGATGACAATTATTAATACATGCTATAATTAGTAGTTATAGTAAGTACCATCATGTATGGCTTCTGATGCTCGGTCCAAGAAGAGATTTCTCTCATGGTCTGTGAGATCACTGAATGATTGGAAGCCTTCATCAGCCAACTGTTGTTCAATGGTTTCATATAATTTACCTATGAAGTTGGTCCATTCCTGTAAATTAAAATGTAATTGTGGGAACACATTTTCAGTTACTACATTAATAATTGGTTAGTAAGTTACTTCATAACAGTACTTAAGACCTTTAGTGTTCTCCTTTAAGTCGCATTTATAATCTTTCAATGAACTACCAAAGTTGACAATCTGTCAACATTGGTGTGAAAAGGACACAGGAAGAACGAAAAGGAAACAGGGTAAGAACTAGGAAAAAGTAATAATACAGTGGAAATAAAGGCCAGGCTAGAATTATTTGACATTTTTCATTAATTATAATTATCATACAGTTTACCTCAAATACACAGTTTCATGTTAAATGCAAACATAATTGTATTTGTAGTAGATTCAGTCAGGTCCCAGAAAAATGTATTAGTTTGTACCAATTTATCTAGAATTTTGTAAATATTTACAAAAATAGTTCCAAAAATATATAATGTCAATATATAATATATTGATATTATATAATTTTGGAACTGCTTTAAAAATATTTATTAATGTTCCTAGTTTACATTGACCATATTATGGTCAATGTAAACTAAGAACATTAATTAATATTTTTAACTTTTTTTTAAATTGTCAACTGTCAGTGACAGCGCCGTGAGTGACAGCCCTGAGCTCTGACTGACACCGTGTTGGTGACACACACTGGGCGCATTGCAAACCGCAAAGTTAACACAGTTGGACACCTGTAATTAGTACGTTTATTGCACGAAAATAATCATTATTGTAGTAATATTCGTTCCCAATGGGACAAATGTACGATTAATACATACTGCTGTTTTTATTATTTGTTCTTTGCTCTTCAATAACCACTGCGGGAAACCTGCTGTGTCCGCCATTTGTAAACAACTCTAGTCAGTTGTATTATCCGGCAGGTGGCGGAACGATTAATTCGCCAGAGGGCGTGGTTGGTGGCCACTTAATCGGCCGCAAGAAGTGGTTGCTCTTTGCATGGAAACGGGACGCTACAGATGTTAGAAACCGAGTTTTAGCCTGGGAAGTGGGTATGTAAGTACACAATGATTCAGTTAAATGTCGTACAATAAGGAGATTCGCGTATGGTAATGTGAATGTTCTCACATGAGCCGCAAACTGCTACCAAATCAATAAGTCGTAAGACATAGCTGTGACTGAGTCAACATGTCACTGACACTGCACTTACTCATATCTGTCTGTCAAGATAAGACAAAACATGTATGTCAGTTATCCCGTGTGGATATGATCTGTTATACATGTCAGTGTTCGGCTTAACCATATATCTTGAAGGTTTCTGAGTCCGTTTTAACATTATCTTATTGGCAATATTTTAGACTTAGTTTATAGACCATTAATTCCGGCCTCAGGCTCAGAATGTAAGTCAGATGCGGATATATTATAATAGCCCATCCTCGCAAGCCAAGGGTTGCTGTGCAATGCTAAGACCCCTGGCTGATTATCTCGATTAAACTAGGCGTAGTCAAAGTATACAATTATAGCAATTGACTTTGTCAGTCACTACTGCGTCAGCTGAGGGAACAGAGCAAATATACCCACCTCAATTTGAAGACGGATGCACGACTGGTGGAAATCCCAATATAATGTGTTACAGGGCACAATTTGTGGTATTTGCCCTTCACAAGGTGGCAGCACCCATATAGCTTAGTTATCGAAATGTCATCTTTTATTATTTTATCTTTAGTTATACTATTTTATTATCTTTATATGTTATTTAGGTAAACCAAGTATGTTTGTACCATTTATGGATTTTAAATGAATTACATTGTGACTACATCTGCCATGAGGTAGTGGTCACTGGTCACGTCAGATGCTACCTCAGCCTCTTTAACTTTGATTTCGTATAGAGTGAAGTGATTATGCACACACACACTGTGGTGGGGATTTTAAGACTATTTTTATTTATTTACTTTCACGACTTAGGCGACTTTGGGATTACTCATTTACTGAGTTTTCAGATTCGCTTACATTTATGGATATTTGCCTTTTTGGAAAAAATTTTGCACAGTTGGACAGCACAGCTAGAGGGTCCACTGAATCCAAGAGGTTATATGTTACGCATAACATTAGACAGGTGTAAAATGTTGTCTTGGGAAATGTTTACAGTTACAAGTGCTGCCACCTGTTGTTGTGCTGCAGTGCTGCCACCTGTGGTGCTGTCATGCTGTTGGGGAACTAGATCTTGTACGTTTCCCAACACAATTTGGTGCTACAGTCTAGACATTGCCTACAGCTTATAGACTCACAAGTTACGACCAGTGAATGTGCTCAAGTTTGTGTCCCTTCTTGGAGTGAATGTAATTATACAGAAGACACAGAGGAACTCAAGAAAAGGGACCTGTTTACTATGATAGCAATGCTAACTCTGGCTGAACAGATCTTAAAGAAGCCAAGATGAAAATAAACTGAACTCAACTAGTGGTAGCTAAAGGATCCTAGCTAAAGGGTTAATGTCAGGGGGGTGTTAATAACTTTGTATCTTTTCAATCGTATTGCTTTCATTTCAGAACAAAAGATGTCAGTAAAAGACAGGACATTGTTAACCAGCTCTGTGAAGACGTGAAGTTGAACGATGATTCCCAATGGGAACGTTACACCTACGTACAAAATGGCGTCCCAAGACGTTAGTCGGACGCGTGCTCTCGGTATGATGCGTCATTCGTCCATCGATGCTCTCTTCCCGCCCCTAGGTAGCACCACACATCGTGAGAACCGCAATGTTCTTCACGCACATGGAAGTGCCATGAGTGTGGCTCCAGCCAGACTGGCTGTTGATCGCTGTGAACGTCCAAAGATGGTAAAAGCAAGACGTACCCCGACATCTGTCACGCCAACATCGACATCCACAAACAAAGAACTGCAGGAAAAAATAAAAGAACTCAAAGCAGCTCTAGTAAGTTGACTGCTGTGTGACTGGACTTCTTGGAAATAGTTTGCTTTTTTAATGTATTTAAAACTTGTAATTTTATGGTGGCAATATAATCTTATTTATTTATCATTTATGGAATGAGCAACTTCACCAAGATATGGTGACTTGGTTCTGTGTTCTTGACAGTTTCAGGTTTTACCAGAGCTAATACATTCGAGCTGGGGTTCTTCAACACACTGCACCCTCTCACGGTTGGAATCAGAACTTAAAACAGATAACGTACTAAAATAACGATACGTCCGAGATTGAGTGAGATCTGTGTGTATTTAGGTCCCATCGGGGGGAGTGTCCCAGCTCCTATCTAATGGCTCTGGTTTTACCTATGGTTATCACTTTGTAATATAATAATATAGAGTTCAAAGGTGACTGACCCATCCACATCCAAATAAAAACAATTGTTTTTAAAGCACCTCATACACACACATTGCTAGTGTAGTTACTTGTGAGGCAATTTTGCAAAATTTTCAAATGACAAAACATGGATTATTATTACTTACAAATATTATTATTCAGTTTGTTTTATTCAAATGAATCTTTGATTGATCCACCTCATCCAAGTGTTTGCATTATTAGAAAAAAAAAATTAGTATAAATTGAGAAAGCCACTAACACAACATGTGTGACAACAGGCGCGAGAGAAGTTACAGCAGGAGGAGGTGGCGTCACTGCAGACATTGTTGGATGAACAGAAGAAACTAATCGCTGAGAAGGAGGGGGAAATTTCTGAGATGAAACTGAAGCTGCAGGAACAGGTACAACTTGTGAGGGCAGTAGGGACGTTTAGACCAAGAATGAACTGTTGGAATATAATTAATATGTTGTAAATCAGATGTAAATTATGTGACACAGAGGAAGACTCGACCTAATATGCATCCATAGAAATAAGGATACGTGTATAAAACTAAAAGATACGTAACAACTGTAGTTAACACTGCTCATATGCACTGATATTACAGATTATGACACATCATACCGATTGTAAATTTTATTTGTATTCAATTAAAGATGTTAATGTCAACAAATGGGTGATATACCGGTACTATTTGTTATGGGACATAAAATATGTCAAGAGTTATTTGTTCATTCGATGCATTAATTGTTCCTCATTTACAAAAACATTTTTTAGAGAGGTTGATCAAAGTCAAATCCCACCACACCATTTAACAGTAACAACACACTTTATATAAATAAATACACCCAACTTTAACTAAAAGCAAATAAATAACAAAATATAGTATTTGTATTAAAAAGATACAAACAAATATGGTGGAGCCATCTACACTTTCTGATTGGTTTGTAATACACATGTAAACAATTTCTGTCAACCTACAGAATTCTGAGTCACTAAGCCACCTTGGCGTGATTACAGTCAAGTTTCCTTTGTCCACATACATTGGTTCTTGGGGTTTGACGTGATAAATACTGAATCAAGTCCACTCTGGGTAATCTGCAGGCTTTGTGAGTAACTAAGCCCATGGATTAATGCACCAATTACTTATGTACACCTGCGTCAGGATTAGTCCTTTACAAAAGCAGGCAGATTACTGAAAAAGCTGTTTATCGAAGAATGGATAAATAAAATAAGACTGTATAGATTCATATAAATATATTGTATCAATATGTAGAAATATGTGAACTTTGGGGGTAAGTATTTGCGCTGTTCCCACTGGTGATGCAGTTGCCACTGGCAAAGTCAAGTACTATCATTTTATATTTGGCTCCGCTCGCATCCATGGTTTGCAGAGATGATCAGCCAGGGGTACCGTAGCACATAGTTTTTTCTTAAATGACAGAATAATCCCTGAAAATTTGATACAAATTATGTTCGAAGAAATCGTTAACATACAAACACTCGGCTATATTATTATACCTCCAGGAGAGCCACTACAAAGCCCTGTATGAGAAGGAATGCACGGCCCACGCCGAGACTAGAGTCCAGCTGAATACAACTCAACAACAGCTGAGTGAGAAGCTACAATACATCACCGAGCTGGCAACTCGACATAACACACAGCTCCAGCAGCTTGAGTCGACTCACAGCAGACAGCAGGCCGAGCTACAGGCCAAACTAGAGTCACAGATCGCCATCCGCGACGGAAAACTCAACAAACTCAAGAAACAAATGGCCGATGCCCTCATGGGAAACTCCTGGTATGTCCCGGAAGGATTTAATTTGTTCTGCGTTGGTTTCATCCGTGGCTCAGCAGCTGTAGATAGAATTTACCTGTCTTGTTATAAGGATTACAATTTGAAGGGCTTCAGAATAAATAAACATAAACACACAACAAGGAGGTTAAAGAAAACGCTTTAACAACCATTGCCCAAACACACACAAATGATTTTTTGATCTATATAATGCCTACCATATATAATATGATGCCATGTTCATGATTTCACGCAGAAATGTCTACTGATTACGTAAGTCAGGAAAAAATCATAAATTTACACTGAATAGATAGGAGATACTAAACTCTATCCCAAATGCAGATTGTGTCTAGCGTAGCGCTGCCAAATGATCAATTACATTCAGGTTTGAAAAATTATTTAAAGTATACATTGGCTCCATGCTCATCAAATCATGGTCACATATCCTCTAAATAGTATGCTCTCATGTTATGTTAATAATTTTATTAAAATTAATGTACTTTGGCCCTACATTGTCTATGTGACATGACATGACGTGTCATCTTGTCGATGTGTCAGGGAGCGTCAGCAGCAGTTGGATGAGCTGACGAAGGAGCTGACGCGAGCTCAGGAGGAGGCTGACATGCTCCGGATCAAGATTCGCTCCATGCTGAAGGCTCAGAAGACAGGCACTGGGGTGAGTAGTGAGTCCATGTGTAGCTGCTCAAATAGAGTTCCTCGACCATTGCTGTCAGCCCACTGAGAATGGCAGCGGAGGATGGCTAGGTGTGTGAAATGGCAGGAGAAAATGTTAAGTAAAATAATAAAATAATTTCTGGCCTAACTGTAAACGATCACCTTTTAAAAGCAATAACAGTTGACATTGTTACACAGAAAACGTGGCTGTTGTCGTATATGTTATGCGGTGGTCCTCGGATTTTTTTACTTATGGGGGCCAAGGAGGCAATTGAGAACCACTGTGTTAAACATTAACATGGCCACTACTCTTTACTGGGTATATGTGATGCACATCTCTACAAGATGACTAACCCACTCCATCGCTGCTTCTCACCTATGGAATGATCTTACTTACTTATCCTCTTCATCCCGAGTGGGACTTAAGGCTACAACAACAATGTTCCTCCCCAGCATTTAATTTCCAGGACAGCACTGTTGCAGCCTGTCTTCTTGTGGAGGTCCCCCGTTAGATATTTTATTGGGCCAGAATATCTGGCAGATCTTTCTCAAACATCCATTGTGGATAGCCTCGATCGTTGCCATGTCCCCTTTAACCACTCACCAGCACTCTGAGCCACACAGTAAGATAGCCTTCACATTACTGTTGTAAAGTCTTAACTTTGTTTTCATGGTATACTGGTTGGATTTCCAAATGTTCTGAAGTTTGGCAACAGCACTGTGTGCTTTTCCCAAATAAATGGAATTATCTACCACATGATAACTGCAAATCTTACTTTTGATACCTAAAGTCATACATATTCAAATGAGCCTTTTATTCATGCACATTCACTGTTGATTCAATGTTACTGCTTGTTTGAAATTTTTACTAATATTTTATGTCATCCACCATGGAAAAATGAAAGAATTACAACTCTTAATGTGACCAAAGGCTTTTTTATGATCTTAAATTGACAGTGCTGCTTTTCAAATTTGTTATGCAAGTTGTTTGCTTAATGATAGTTTGATTGGACATTTGGTGCCATGTTTTTAAGATCTTGCAAATGTCTATGTTTTGGGGCATATTTGAACAGGATAACCTGGATTCTCTTTATAGGCGATGTAATTATTACTATTGTACTGACACTGTTATTGTTTCTGATAAATTCATATATATATATTCATATATATATATATATATATATATATATATATATATATATATATATATATATATATAATATATATATATATATATATATATACTATATATATATAAAATATATATATATATATATACTATTAAAATATATATATATATATATATATATATATATATATATGTATATATATATATTTATATCATATACTCTCTCACTCCAGGTGTTAATTTTCACAAGTCCATCACACCCGCTGTTCATTCTCACCAAGGATATACCTGCAGTTTATATTCACAAATTTGCATTTATGGTGTTCATTTCTCACAGATGTCCTGTGCAAAGTGTTCATTTCTTACACATTTGTGTCATGCAGTTTTTCAACAACATTTTGTCACACCAAGCGTTAATTTCTTTTAAATAATGTGTTTTGTTTTCATTTCTTTCGAGTCCGTCATGCCAAATGTTTTTACTCCCCAATGTATTGTGTCCTTAGTTAATTTATCAAGAACTTGTTGTTCCCACTGTTTATTTATTTATTTTAAATCTGTTGTAACCCTGGTGTTAATATATAAATGTCCTGTGTTCATTTATCTCAAATACTTTGTGTTGTTTTCTGAGTTCATTTCACTCAAATCTCTTGAGCATGGTGTTAATTTCTCTAACATGTGCTATATGTTAATTTTTTTCAGTCAAATGTGTTGTACTTGATATTCACATCTGTCAAATATGTTTTGCTTGGTATTCAATTATCTCAAACATAGTGTTCTCTGTTGTTTTCTCAGATATATTGTGCCTGGTGTAATTTTTTTCACATCTATCAAAGTTGTGTCTGGCATTCATTTATTTAAAATTGGCCAAACCTTCATAGATATATTCGAAACAACTCACTTTTTGAACTAATGTAACTTTATTGTGCATTGACTGCTGTATAAACAGAGATAAACAAACTTACCTAACGACACTGAATTTATTCATTAACATACCTACAAACAACCATATGTTTGGCCACATTCAGTGGAAACAATTAACTGGATTTTAGATGTCTTGGGCAATGAAACGACCCCATTGATGTAGTTTACGTTCTCCCTGCTAGTCACTCTATTAGTGTTTCATTAATTGAACATGGTACCTGTTAGGATTAATAACTAATTTAGTGTTCAATTCAGTGTGACTGTTGTGGTATGTTAAACATTGTCAGTTAATTGTTTGCATTGTGCTATACTATGTATGTATATTAATTAATACAGTTCTGGGAGCCGTAGACCACATAACTGGATTGTAGATGTACTAAATGATAAAGTAAACATAATTAACCTATTACACATACTGATATTGACAAGTTTGCAATTTATTTTATTTTATATGTGTTTATGCAGGATCACAATTTTAACAGTACAAACATGTCATAGTAGATACATATGTGCACACACTTGTATGAACAATCATGTCCAAACATGCATACACATAAATACATGTGCATGTAATAATACACACATTGACAGACATTTATAGAGCAGTACTAAACCATAATGGACATGTAAATAGCAATGAGAGTCAATAATATATATCAGGGTTTGTGCTTCTCGAATTCCCTGCTGCTAAAAATTAACATATCCCTCTCGAAATTATCATGGGTCACTGTGGAATGGGGTGAATGTTATTTATAACTCAACCTTGTTAATGTTATACTGTAGTTTTTGATGAGTTCACAAGCTTGATTGTCTGCACTATAAATCCTGTTATAGCAGACTTTGTCAAGACTATAATCAGGGTTGGGTCCAAATACACATTTTGGGATCAAATACAAATACATTGCTTTTCTAGATTTCAATAAAAAAAATCAAATACAAATACACTGCCATTTTTTATTCAAATATGATTCAAATACGTTGCTATTTTTTTATTTTGATTCATATACGATTCAAATATGATTCAAATACATGGACCATGTTTCCATTATAGTGTATCACTGTGGGTGGCATTTTGTTTAACCCTAACCCGACATACAACTTCAAAAGTGTGGCAAAATTGATTTCGTAGAAGGTTGAAAAGAATTATTTTGTGAAAAGTGATTTGCAGTAAAGGTAATCAGGTTGGCAGGCATTACGTGTGATCATGAAACTGAAATGTTAATACTGACAATGTATTTGAAAAAATATTTGAATGTGTCAAATACTTTATTTGACCCCTAGTAAAGAGAAAAGTTCATTAGTCCATAAAAAATATTTAGAATTGATTAATGTCACTGTCGCTACAAAGGCTTGATTGACTGCTGCAGACTAATTGGCAGGCAGGTTTACTAGATTGTAACAACTAGTGGGCAGCTCTTCCCCTGCACTGGAGGAAACCTGGGTTCCTTTGTCTTTGCCCAGGATGTTTACACAGCAGGTAACAGCAGGATTCTTTGAAGCACATTCCCTGTGAATACCTGCCTTTATGGCTATAGATAAGCTTTACTGGTTTCCCATTCATTCATTGGTGTTAATGTTTGACCAGCTTCACTGTAGGCCAGTTTTCTCAGTGCTGCCTGCCCACTGTTGACCAGGTGTGAAAAACTTTCTGTCTTGACTCCTGGGCCAGTTTATGTCAGGCAATGCTTTACCCTTTGTTGGTAATTTGTATGTGTATTTGATTGTATTTGCAAATACTTTTCAAATACAGACCAAATATCACATACATATATGCACCTTTTCGTGATTTTCATTTCAAATACACAAAATTTTGGTATTCAAACACAAATACGCATTTGAACCCAACCCTGACTGCAATGTCTATTACTGATATAGATTACTACTATGAATATTTCAACACGTGGTGGACAATGTAAATTGTTTGCATTTTCATTTAAGTATCCATTGTAGACAATATTTTTTATTATGGATATATTTATTATATCTACTAAAGTAGGTTTTCTGCAGCTATTTATTCTAGGTTATGTTGTTAATATATTTACACTTTTCTTTGATTTAATTGATAAACAATAGCTTCATTTTTTACTGTTAAAAAATTAAATGTAAAAAGTTCTATAATTCTAAACCACTGTGACACCATGGTCAATTAATATAATAATAACATATTTTCTATTGTATCTAAAGTACTGGTACACTTAAATGTCTTAAAGAACTGAAATGTTAGTATATCAGTCACTTCTTATGTACCAGTTATATAAAAACAAATTGTTTCGCCCTCCCTGCTTACAATGATTGCATTGTAAGATAACAAAATAGTAAGCATTAATCCAACTGAAGCTTAGGTAATGTTTGTTTCAGGCATCTTGTGCCAATTGTGAATCACTGACTTCCCAACTGCAAGATAAGAAAAGGATATTGAGCATGAAAGATCAACGCATACGAGACCTGGAAAATGCAGTCAGAAAAACTCAAAAGAAATAAATAGAATCACAAGAGATAGGCGAACGCTTTTGGGGATGTCTAATGTTGATTTATGAAGGAACTCAGACCATTTGCTTGTTTATATAGTCAACAGTATTATCTTAGAATCATTATGTGCCAAACTATTTTATACTGTATACATGTATTTATATATTTTATCTGTGTAAATGCGATTAACCATAGATGTTTACTATTACTTTATTACTGCATAAAATTGATTTTAGAATAGATTTCATATTTCTTTTTTATTGTGTGTTATCTGTTGTAGAATATAACATGATTGTTGGAATATATTGTTATACTACTTATATATTGAATTTATGTAGTTTATGTATAAATAAGTAGAAATGTAGTTTGTGTAAATCTGAATGTTTGTACCATAACAGCAAGTGATACATTTCCGTCCAAGAGTGGATGATAATAGTCTTTGCAATTTCTTCATAGACTTACATGATGATTTGGTTCAAATAAACTACTGTGATAAAATGTGGGCACGGACAAAATACCCTTGCCTGTGATCAAACTGTTTACACTTCACTAGCCATTGGTGTCTAAATGATTAACACATATGAATTATTATGATACTGAGAGTTGTCCTCAAAACATCAGTGTTCATCACTGCATCAACTCAGTTCCATGTGGTTGGGAGTTTGTAGCTGTTTAATTTAGTATACGGGTCAAATAAAAAACATTTCAATCACACTTCGAAAAGATGCAGTAGTTTTGCATTATGACAGTCCGCCTGCCATCAAGTGAATACAAAGGCATGCATGTCAAAGGTCAATCGTGTTGCAAGGACGAAGAATCTGCATAAAATTGCACTGGTTTCATGTAGTGTTATACAACAATGTTTAGCAATCTTCATAGACATACCTGGAGTCATTCCAGTTTCATAGCTACTGCTTAAACATATGAGACTGCAACAGAGTGGTTAGGAAGTCAGATTCTGACTTTGTGTTCCCCCATTCTTGGGCAAGTGTGTTCCCAACTGCTGCTGTATGAATGAGTACCTGGCTACAGACAGTCTAGGACAGACATTTATATGTGTAGTTTTTGTGCAAAAGTTGCAATGTGACTTAATGCTTCCCAGAGAAATTGTGACGGTATTCAATTGAACCTTTCTGCTACTGCTAGGGAGTACTATAATTCGGGCTATATAAGAATATATCTATCGTTAATGTTAACATATCATATTAGCTGGTTGGGTTTTGGCATGTCTTAGTATATATGAAGTACTTAATTTAGTTAATTATGACATGATGCCTTCTTCCTAATAAAGGTAGTCACAAAAACACATCCTAAAGAAAGCGTACAATTATGTGGATATCCTAGCTATCAAGGAATGCTGTACATGCATCGTTCTTACACCTACCTACGAGTTACAGCATTTATACAACTCCACAGAATTGTTGCCACTTAAGGTGCAAGAAATACAAATAAATCAATGCTCTGATACAACTTTGGAGCGTAGTGTACATAAAGGATCACTAGGTTCTATTAGTAAATTTACTACATTCCAGTAAGGAGGATTATGTTGCTTATAATTGGATTTTAAATTGCATCATACTAATGGAGTTTGTTGTACAGTGTACTCTGAGAAATTCCTGGAGCTGACAAGAACAGTGTTAATTGTCTGTCTGTGTAAAAGTATATTTATGCCTTGTACGTTTGTTATACAAGTTCACAATTTCTGCAACTGTGTGCCAGCTCCATTTGCTAAACAAACTAGCCCTGGCAAGTCCCCTACAAGAAGTATGTGACTTAGCCAAGTCGAACTAGTTCATTGACTTCTCCAGTCACAACTGCTTCACCTGTAAGAACAGTCCAAATACCTGCCACAGTTTTAAGACAGATAAACAATGTCGGTGAATTCCAGCACAACAACCCATCCATCCAATCGCATGAGCAGCTGAACGGTTTAGTGACCAGAGGTCAAACACACTATGTGAGAGCAATTTCATTGGCTGAACCTAAAACAGGAGTTGTGTAAAGGCATCTGCCAGGGGTACTGATGGATGTAATCAGCAGCAGTGACCCCTGATGAGCAAGGACAGTACCAACTGACGGTGAAGTTGGGAGATCTTAGACTGAAGTTTAGATTTTTTGTGGAGATTATTTCAGCGTTAAACAATCAATTTTAACTGCCTGTGAAAAGATGATAAACTGCTATGCAAGTTACTACTGCTGAACTATTTTACTGTTAGAATAAAAATAAATATTAGTATAGAGTAAATCGAAACTTAATTTTCCCTGCAATTACATAAGAAATATACCTGTTTAGGTGTGATCCCAAAAAGGAAAATCAGCCCCAATATTGTGTTTTTATTTACACAATTTATTATCGATCCTGTGTTGAAAATACACGTCACATAACAGCTTAAATAAAGCGCATGTTTATGCATATAAATACATAAATATAATAGTCATGCATCGTATCACTAAATCGTACCCATGTTGCATGTTTTGTGACAATTGACACATGGTGTGACAGTCGGAGAAGCTAGAAGCCTCTCGAGTGTCTGTCACTGGGTGTTGACTTAGACACAACTGGTAGCAAAGGCGGTACATAATAAATCATCCTGCAGTATTTACACGGGTTAATCTTCTTTCATCTGCACAACATGACCTCGTATCATTGCTAGAAATGCACACATTTGGCCTTGTCAATGTAATCCTGGTTAGAATAGCTGCTCCCTCGTTGCGCCACTCCCTGGTGGCAACTGGTGCTATGGTTTGGTGTTCGTTTCCCGACTCTGTTGTTTGATTTGTCCTTCGAGTTCTAAGAGTTCCTGGCGCAGACGTTCATTGATCTCTTGAATTTCTGCGGAAATTAATTTCACTGTAAACGTTTGATATACGGATATTTCATATTGTATCGGAAGAACGGGAAGCCCATAAAAATAATTATTGTCCATATTTATGTTTCTAAAAACAGTAATAACAAATTTAAATACAAATAAATTAAAGTGCATTTCAGATAAGAAATAGTCGGTTGAGTTCATTCGTTGGTTAAACTCAACATCATATGAGCCCATCTATCAATCGAATCCACCTGTCAGTCAAAACCACTGCACCAACCACCCACCCAGTCAAGTCCACCCATTGCTCAAGTCCACTCATCAATAGAGCCCATCAACTATGATCAATTGAGCTCATGTATCAACTGAACCCTCCAATCAGTCCATGCAGCCATTCCGCCAGTCAAGCCGGCTGACTTCAAACCCTCCCACCAGTCAAGCATTGCAACCCACCACCATACAAGTGCATGGCTGCATGTATCAGTCAAGTCCACCCATCGGTCAAGTCCACCCATCGGTCAAGTCCACCCACCAGAAAAGCCTACTCAGTCACCCACCAATCAAGCCTATCTATCAATTAAACCTATCCATCAATCGAACCCACTGATCAATTTGGCCCACCCATTAGTGCAGCCCCCCACCACCCATCACTCACCGGCCACACTTGATGGGCTATATTGTCTAAGATCCTGTTGACTTTGAGTTTTCTCGTCTGTCTTGTGGCTCAGGTCTGCAACATAATCATCGCAACTGTAACCATGGCAACAAGTACTTCCTGGAGATGAGCTGAGCCAACAACAACTGTGACCAATCCCATATTCCAGTGGGTTCGTTTCTGTAGTAAATACGACTTTGTGACAACTACTTGACTCAAATGCATAAATTTACCACTTGTAGTTGGCTTGCTTGTGAATTTTTGAGTTCACCCAGACGTTTTCCCAGTAAACATGAAATGATTGGAATGCTCCATTGTCCCAGGCACCAAAGCACCATCCTGGATGCAACTAGCCCCGTCCACAAAGTAGGCTACCTCCTCCCATGGACTTTTGCGGGAAAGCACCACATACAAGACATAATACCAAAGTATGAGTTTAGAGAAAGTAGAGTTGCTAACATGTAATGTGAGCCCGTAGGTCAGTTATTCTTCTTTATTTTCAGAAATCGACTAAGCAAAGAGTATGTATTGGTATTGCTAAAAGTTTCTTAGCAGTTACTTTTGAACTGACCAAACATTTCGTCAGCCCTGCAGAAGGTACTTCGCTGTTGTTACTCAATACTCATACAATGATTCACAATTTGTCACTGGGGAATTTCCTGTTCTAGTGATTTGTTGGTCAAACAACTGGCTGTCTGTGTGACTACTGACTGGCTTGTCTGGCAGAAGAGAGTATATAAATCTGGTGTATTTGTGAACATTTGGACATGCCGTGTAACTGATACTGGAGTAAAATAAAGGCAACTCGCATATTTCATCAGTTGCACAACCAACATGCTGACAGTGGTGTAGTGACTTGCAAAGCAGATATCTTGGTTCAACACATTTACCAGTGTGTTTGTTATTGGAAGCGTGTTTACTCAGCGTGTTTGTTGTTAACATTGAGACCATGCATCGTTACTGCTGGTCTTGTTAACTTAATATTTATACATAATAAAGACCACCAATTTGCAGTGCAATGCAATCAGGCTTCTGTGATGGTGATGCGGATGTAATTCTGAGAAAATGATGCAATATGACACAGTGACACACAATGACACGACGATGTACGTAGTGACATGCATCGCCACTCACCTTGTCTGACCTGTCCGATTCAACATGAACAACACATTCTTAGTAACACTCTATGAAACTTGTTAATTTACAAGAATATTAACCGTTAAACTTGTTAATTTACAAGAATATCAACAGCTACCAGTGCTCGGTGACGTTTCTTAATCATAGCTTCTTTAAGTCATTCACTATCAGAAATATTCTATTTCACATAACATTATAAAAACAGGACATGTTTCTTGCTTTGATTCTGTAGTTTTAACTTGAAATTCTGTATTAATAGTTTAATATACTTTTTTTTCATAAATCAGCAAGACATTCAGATTCCAAAAATGCCACAATCTTTGAAGAATATTGTTATTACAGTACTGTACTTCAAAAAATTAAGCCTGGATATGTTATTTAAATCTTGAACAGCAAGAATGCATTTAACTGGTCTTTTGTTTAACTACGTGAAAGTTACGTCAGTTAAGTAAACATATTTATTGGGGTTATTTAAAAGAAATTTCCACCAGGCCTACCTTTCGACCCTCGCCTTTGGTTGGGTTTGTTTGGCCCAGTTGGGGCGACCGTGGACCCTGGTACAGAGTTACCAGCCTTGTACTCATTCTGCTGCTGCAAGCGATTTATGTAGCCCTGGGATCTGAAAGAAGCAGTTTGACTTTATTACCAAAACAGTGTTATGGACAGATTCATAAGTTCAGAGAGTCCTGAAAATTGTAATGCATTTTACATGGGCTGAAATCAGCGTTCAATTTTTACATTTAAAAGATTTTTTTTCGAGGATATCAAGATAGTTACATAAACAGTTACAGAATATTAAAAATTAAAACATCACAAATATTAGATAAGATTTTTTTTAAATAAACCAATTACTTCTTAAAATACGTATTCCATGTAATGCAAATAATAACATAAATAGGTATGGTATATTAAAATATAATTTTGATATAAAAAAGTAATAACATAATTAAATGAATAAATTAATTCTAAACATATATGTTCATTTAATATATGTGCCACCCAACAGATGGCACCACTGTATAAATTAATGTCCCCCTTGTTATAACTATATGACCACACTATTTCAAATTAAAAAAATGTTATCAAGAATTTGATAGTATATATTGATATCAAGAGTACCGATGCTCGTACTTGCTCTTGTTGAGTGTACTACCAACAGGCTCTGAGAGACGGTGGGGAGGTCTCATTGGATGCTGGAGATGACGGGCGGGGTTCTTCACACTGCGCGGGGTCGTAGAAATCTCCTGCGGGGTCAAAGTTCACATCAACACGAAGCAACAAGCTCTGAAGCAATTGGGCGAGGAAGAATGGTTAATTCCGATGACACCTAAACCATCATCTGAGCTGTAATAGATGAATGTAAGAAGTATAAATGTCATTACCACACTCGGAGATCCTAATGACACTTCTCGTATTGTGGTAACATTTGGGGAAGAATAAATTATATAGATTTGGAAGGTGGAAATAAACTCATTGTTCCAGTCACATGACCAGACGTCATTACCAATTTTACCACGTTCTGCTTATCTAACATGGGAGAAAATAAACAATCTTCGTGTTAAAAAAACGTAACTTTTGAGGTAGATATTTACCGGGGGTGTGGAGCTCCAACTGCCAGGGGGTGGCGGACCCCCGATGGGTGTGCCCCCTAAGCTGACGTCTGAGCTCATAGCAGAACTTCGCAGGGAGATAGTTGCCGACTGAAGACTGTAGTTTGA
Organism: Ridgeia piscesae; assembly: GCA_025642075.2. NCBI lineage: Eukaryota > Metazoa > Annelida > Polychaeta > Sabellida > Siboglinidae > Ridgeia > Ridgeia piscesae. The sequence continues at coordinate 150,213 of JAODUO010000047.1, forward strand.
CATCGGTGTCTGGATGGCAGATCTGTCACTGCAAGTAATACCCAGGTCACTAGTCTCCCACTCCCAAATCTCACTCGACTGTGGAATATTTTTTTACACAAACTAGTTTACAAGCACCTATGAGTTGAGACACAAACAAAGGGATGTATCTATGAGTATTACGTACATATCACACAGTACACGCAAAAACAGTGAACAACCTGTCAGTGTTCTGGTAAAACTAGTGCGTGATTGCAGTAGCAGCAATACTGCACCATTAACTTTGCTAAATTAGATAGCGGCTAAGTGTTAGTATTAAATATAAACCTACCCTCCTAATGCATTTTCCAGTTTGCGCATCAGTCGTTCGTTGTCTCGGGCAAGCATCTGCTGCTCCCGGCGACTGAAGTCTCGCATCTGATGTAGCTCCGTGTTCTCCACCCTGGAGCCATAAACACACAGCACATGGTGAATGTAACAATTGACCAACACAGCATGGATGGAAATCTTGCTCAGGTTTGTCTATGACCACAATTAGGACGAAAAGTAACACCTTTGTTGTGGTGTTTTTTATACCAGTTTGGGGTTCCACCTGTTGGACTGTTGATTGTTTACTATTGCGTTTATATGTTGGGTTGTCGATTGTTCGCTACATCACAAATATCTTCTGCATTGGTATTAATGAATGTCATAATGTGATGTTTTATATAATTTGCGTTACATTGAAAAAATCAAATTTATATAAAAACAAACATTTCCAATTATCCGGGAAACTAGAGTGCGTGCATATAACGCCAGTCAGTGGATGGTCATTTGGCTTATTTTATATGATGCCACACCCAATCCAGTTCTGTGCTTTGTGACGCTAAAATTGCATCATACAAGGGAATATACTAATCCACTTATGGTATAGTCTAAAGATGAAAAACACAGTCGCAGCAAGCACAACGACAACTAATAATTGTGGTGACTTAAAACATCTTTGCTAATATTCCATGTTATCATAAACAAGCCCCTGAGTGTGTGGTTCAGTCATCTAGGAGGGAAAACATACATAGAGAGACAGTACAATGTGCCGTATTGACTAGTTAGATATCGAGAGATCGTCTTGCCTGAGAATCTCGTTCTCGATCATGTACTCCTGTAACATCTCATAGAGACCGTGGTCTGAGATGGCTTTGCTCTCCATCTTATGGTCCTTCAGCATCTGCAGGAACTTCATGTCGTTCTCCTTCTGCAGCTGTCCACGCGGCTTCACTGGGAACTCCAGCTGAAACCAGGTGACTGTCGTTGTTAATTTCTTGACTTAATTAACCATGTTAACTTACATTAACATATTTGTCGTCAAGGCTCCTCTGCCCCTGCTCCCCCAGAATTAGCAGACAGTAATTTGCAACGAGAAATCTGCTATCTAGAACGTGGGAAAGTTTAACCTCAAAAGGTACTGTGATTAGCTCTGCTCGCCTCGCCATTATTGCCAATCAATTTTGTTTTGAACCAGGATGTTTTGTTTACCATTTGAACATGTTGTGGGGGAATTTTTCAAATTGTGAACATTGTTCCAAGCATAATAAAGTAACTAAACACAAATTGGCAGGCAATAAATAATAATAATAATAATAACTTTATTTTGACACCATCAAATCCGGGACGGCTGTCCCGTTCACGGGTGTGTACATACATAAACCATGAACATGTATGCTGTAGTCATAAGAATGTAATATTAAACAAACAAAAAACCTTATGGGCTGGTACCCTTGTTTGATATGTTTATCTACTTTCATTCTTTATATAATTAACCCTGTTAAGTTAACAAAATAATATTTTTTCTTAAATTATTACACTACAGGTGTACCACATATACCATTTCTGGTAAATGTTAAATTATTAACATTTACCAGATTGTGTAATAGTTTAGTGGATAACATACCTGCATGGCATGCCAACATTGAGTTAACGTTATCCTATTTTAATGCAACTTTTCATGGAATCGCGCATGATGTAATATATAATCTTAAGCGATGATAAAACCTGTGTGAAGACACATGTGGCGCCCCCACCTGTTGTCTCAGGTAGTGATTTTCTTGTCTGAGGATCTTGATCTCCCGCTTCAAACTCAGGATCAACTGTTCGCGTGGATCCTAATGAATAAACACACAAAATGTTTACATTAATGAGCCAACTTTGGGTCACTGTAAGTGAAACATTCGCTTTTAATTTTAAAAATGTATAGTGTAACTAATTAAGAATACAACTTATACATGATATACAATACTTTAGTGTGCCTAATAAAACCGGTACATTCAAACATTGCTTCAATCTCTTTTCAAAACTATCAGCTAGAAAAAACACATAATACAGCATTACATGGTAGGTTTCAGGGTTTGGATGATTAGAGTGTCAGTCCATGGGTGGATTTGACCCACTTGAGATATAAAGTATTATGAGGAATGCCTTGTTCTGGACCTCACCATTTTGATGACCGGCTTAGACTTGATCTTCTTGGCCCTGTTGGCATACCTCAGTGTGTTCATGCTCTCTGTGGCATTGGAGAATGACGGAGACACACAGGCAATCTGTGACACAAACAACAAACTCAGGACCCTTGTACATGTTTAAGGACGGAGACACACAGGCAATCTGTGACACAAACAACAAACTCAGGACACTTGTACAAGTTTAAGGACGGAGACACACAGGCAATCTGTGACACAAACAACAAACTCAGGACACTTGTACATGTTTAAGGACGGAGACACACGGGCAATCTATGACACAAACAACAAACTCAGGACACTTGTACATGTTTAAGGACGGAGACACACGGGCAATCTATGACACAAACAACAAACTCAGGACACTTGTACAAGTTTAAGGACGGAGACACACGGGCAATCTATGACACAAACAACAAACTCAGGACACTTGTACATGTTTAAGGACGGAGACACACGGGCAATCTATGACACAAACAACAAACTCAGGACACTTGTACAAGTTTAAGGACGGAGACACACGGGCAATCTATGACACAAACAACAAACTCAGGACACTTGTACAAGTTTAAGGACGGAGACACAGGCAATCTGTGACAGCAAACAATAAACTCAGGACACTTGTACATGTTTAAGGACGGAGACACAGGCAGTCTGTGCCACAAACAACAAACTCAGGACACTTGTACATGTTTAAGGACGGAGACACAGGCAATCTGTGCCAGTAAACAATAAACTCAGGACACTTGTACATGTTTAAGGACGGAGACACAGGCAATCTGTGCCAGTAAACAATAAACTCAGGACACTTGTACATGTTTAAGGACGGAGACACAGGCAATCTGTGCCAGTAAACAACAAACTCAGGACACTTGTACATGTTTAAGGACGGAGACACAGGCAATCTGTGCCAGTAAACAACAAACTCAGGACACTTGTACATGTTTAAGGACGGAGACACAGGCAATCTGTGCCAGTAAACAACAAACTCAGGACACTTGTACATGTTTAAGGACGGAGACACAGGCAATCTGTGCCAGTAAACAACAAACTCAGGACACTTGTACATGTTTAAGGACGGAGACACAGGCAATCTGTGCCAGTAAACAATAAACTCAGGACACTTGTACATGTTTAAGGACGGAGACACAGGCAATCTGTGCCAGTAAACAACAAACTCAGGACACTTGTACATGTCTAAGGACAGGCAATCTGTGACAGTAAACAACAAACAGAGACACAGGTAATCTGTGACACACACAAACAACAAACTCATGACACTTGGACATGTTACATGATTGTCACCTTCCACAAAATCTGTGTCTGACTGCATCAAAGACTATTTTGTGAAAGATGCCAAGCAGGAAGAGAGAGAGAGAGAGTGGGTGTCAAGGGGGAGAAAAAGAAAGATGGACAGAGGAAGATGGTGATAAAAAGGGAGAACTGAGGATATGGGTATACATCTTGAGATGATGCTACCCAGTAATCTTTCAAAGAAAGATGGAATTAGTGTAGCATACATTTCTGAGAACAAGTTGTGACAGCATTCGGAAAGGACTTGGCAGTATTTCTAATTAGGAAAATATTTACAGTCTCAACACACTAGACAGACAGGCCAGGACAGGGTTAAATACACGCATAAATACACAGAATATACACAATGCATAAATACACAGACCACACAAATTCACAGACCACACAAATACACAAACCATACAAATTCACAGAACCGCACAAATATGCAGACCACACAAATATGCAGGCCAGACAAATAACAAACCACATAAATTCAAAAAAAGCAGAAGTATCCATAAGCAGGAGTCTACCTACCATGAGCGTGACCCCGCTGCCTCCAAGACTGTCAGCCAGTAGCTTTGTCAACTTGCTGTCTCTGTAGGGGATATATCCCTGCCTCTTCCTTGCATCCCCAAGGGCTGATATACAGTTACCTGTGCCACCAAGACGCACTACTCAGCACCAGAACCAATACACATTCCCTAGGTGAGCTCGTACAAATGATATATCAACACCAAGTTACACAGACATCTGCTATTGCAACTGCAGAGAAATGCAGCAGGCGATTTCAGGGATTACCATATGAATGGTGGGCAGAGGCACTGTTTGTTGACAGCGTAGACTGCAGGTTGACAGATGGGGAGTATAGAGCAGGACAACACCAACACAAGGCCAGCAACCAGGACAACACCTCTGTCAAGAACCATAATCAATAATTATTAATAGCATTACTCTTGTTGTGATAACATTATGTTATATTGATTGGGAAGCATTTTCATGTTCAGGCAATGTAGTCAGTTAATGTCAACATTAATTTTTCATGTTCAACATACATATTGTTCTGACCATAAATTGTAAGTATGACATAGGGTTATGGCTCAGCTAGATGACAACAGGTTAATGAATTCCTCATAATTCTCCACATTCACACATCAGGCCACACATATATGCACACATCTGGTTATGTATACATACACATATATTCACACATCCATACACATGTATACATGCATGTACTCACGCACACACATACACACACATAAACATGGACACACACAAAAACATGCACACACACACGCACACGCACACGCACACGCACACGCACACACACACACACACACACACAGACATACACACACATACATGCACACAGAAATATGCACACACATGCATGCACACACACGCACACATACAACACACACACACATACATACACACACATAGACACACACATACATGCACACACACGCACACAGACATACATGCACACATACATACACGCACACATGCACGCACGCATGCACCTGCATGCACGCGCACATACACACGCACGCGCATGCACACACACTCTTCCTACTGTGTGCAGCCACTGACCTAGGACTAGAAGACTTTTGTTGATGTTGTGTGACTCTGTCTGTTGTTCCACTGTAGACACTGTGTCTGTCTTTGTCTTCTCACTCCCTGCACACAACACAATCCTCTTCACTCCAGAGGTGACCATGCAAAATTTATTTTAAAAACTGACAGCTCACTAAACAACCGACATTTAAAAATGCATTAATCTACCATTTTTGTCCTTTTTTTAGTCGTCACTGACAACTAAAAAAAGACAAAAATGGTAGACTAATGCTTGCATTTACACAATGACAGAAACCAACACTAGTTTTGTAACATACAATGACAAGTGCTACCACCTACCGGCAAGATCAACAAATGTGAGTTTGCCGTGTTTGGTGATAAACATCTTCTCGTCCTCTGAGTCGGGTACGTCGGTGTCGATGTGTAGAGTGAGCATGCTGTGACTGCGACTAGAATGTTCATTCATACTGTTCACTCCCGTCTGGCGGTTCCGCAAACCTGTAAGCATGACGTATTCACGTGGAATTTGTAAACTTATCTAAACAATTTTTTTAGGGTGGGGGAGGGATGGAGGGGAGAGATCCGAGAGGTTGAGAGAAAAAGATTGAGAGAATGAGGAGAGAGAATGAGAGAGACAGGAGAGAGAGAGAGAGACAGACAGCAGACAGAGAAACGCAGACAAAGACAGAGATGTAAAGACAAAGGACAGATTGCAACTGAAGGGTTTAGCCATATTGCGGTACAGAAACACCCTTGGTATATACACCTAGTATACAACAGATACACCACCATTTAATTAATTTACTCCTTGTATTTCGTGTGTGTGTGTGTGCGTGCGTGCGTGCGTGCGTGCGTGCGTGCGTGCGTGCGTGCGTGCGTGTGTGGGTGCATGCATGTGTGTATGTAATTTATTGTCATCATTAACTTATCCTACATAAATACATCATCACATGTTGTATGAATGTTGTAGACGAGATGTGACTGGCTCGGCCATTGAAAATACTGAACACTAAATATTTCACAGAGTAAAAATAAAATGATCAATTAATCAAGTTCCATAACTACCTCCACACAATATCAAAGTTAGCAACTCCAGGAAACAGACACCTGGTAGCTTTCAAGCTGTTCTAGAGGGTCAAAAGACAAAAGAAGCTGAGTGACCTACCTTCTTCGAGCACCGCTATCAGGTCGTCCCTCGTCTCACACTCCACCACAAACAGGTTCTCTACGTAGAAGCCTCGGTTCTTGGACCAGCGAACCTGGAGGTTCTTGCGATGATTCGGGTCTAACAGATCTATCACCTATCAACACAGTATGTATGATATAGTAACAACACAGTATGTGTGATATAGTAACAACACAGTATGTGTGATATAGTAACAACAACACTGTAATCATTATTCAACCTGCAGTTGATTGCACTTCACTTTGGTGGCTCCTTGAGTGCAATAACGATAGTGTAGATATTTTCAAATAGTGCTCATTTAAAAATGTCTAAAATAAATTACCCTACTTTTACAAATATATAACGTCTCTATAAACAGTTTATACATTTCTATTACTTAGAATAAAAATTTCTGATGGGTGTATTGTAAGTATTACTGGACATACATATCTGATAGGTCAAATAACATTTTTTTTCTTTAAAACATTTTCTTCTTTCGAATATAAAACAGCATGAAATTAGGATATGGAATATATTGTTTACAGCTCCAAGATATGGTTATGTTGTAGAAATTAACTAACTTTGGAGCATATATTTTGAAACGTGACCAAGACCTGGAGATGATGGGTCGAAATGTTGTACATTTAAAAAGATATGCTCCAAAGGAAGTTAATTTCTTACAACATAGCGTGAAAGTAGTTTTCTGCAAATTTAGTTGACCAGAGTCATCTGATGAACTGTGGAGATGATTTGGTAGTGTCAAAACACTAAAAACAACACAACTGTTGGTCCATTTGTAGGTTGCTTTAGGACATATTATCAGGAGATCATTCCATTGATAGAATAACGGAAATTCATTTGAAATAATACCAATATCACCAAGTACATATGGGTACATGCGACCATCAAACTGAGTGTTTTGGATGTATCTGTTTTTGATATTACCCAGTGTTCAGCTGGGAGAACAGACCTGTTCGTTGTAGATCTCGAGGAAGGAGGCAGTGAGTCTGAAGGCAGTCTTGGGAGACTGCTTCTCTATCAGGTAGAAGAGATAGTAGAAGGACCGAGGGATGAGGCCATACTGGTCGGGGTTACGCCAGTGGTTGCCTGGAAACTACACAACAACCACCAGTGAGACCTCACACGACACAGCACAACACAACACAACATAACAGATAATGGGCATAAGCAACAACATCGGGACAATTGCTATATTTATCTCTTCTCTCTGTCTCTGTGTGTCTGTCGGTCGGTCGGTCGGTCGGTCGTCGGTCGGTCGGTCGGTCGGTCGGTCGGTCGGTCGGTCGGTCGGTCGGTCGGTCGGTCGGTCGGTCGGTCGGTCGGTCGGTCGTGTCGGTCGGTCGGTCGGTCGTCGGTCGGTCGGTCGGTCGGTCGGTCGGTCGGTCGGTCGGTCGGTCGGTCGGTCGTCGGTCGGTCGGTCGGTCGGTCGGTCCGTCCATTTCTCTCTCTCTCTCTCTCTCTCTCTCTCTCTCTCTCTCTCTCTCTCTCTCTCTCTCTCTCTCTCTCTCTCTCTTCTCTCTCTCTCTCTCTCTCTCTCTCTCTCTCTCTCTCTCTCTCTCTCTCTCTCTCTCTCTCTCTCTCTCTCTCTCTGTCTCTCTCTCGCTCTCTGTCTGTCTCTGTCTCTGTCTCTGTCTCGCTCTCTGTCCTGTTTTTCTCTTTGAAAGTTCACGTTTTTACAGTATCATTTTATATCACATCTATCCATTTATACCGGACAAACTTGAGGCATGTAAGTTCTGTGTCTCAAGTGAAACACTGGTGTCAACACGTGTGTGGAAAATCTTGGGTATTTCTTGGTCCCACCTTTTGAGAGAAAATCCCAGCTTTTAAATTATCATTATCTTTATATAGAATTAGTGCTGGTTCGATATTCGATATATTGAAGTATCGCGATACTTGTGAAAGTTCGATACAGATATTAAGTGGTAATGCGATACTTCAATATTTTTGGTATCGAAAGCCCACTGTTCAATACTTTCGATATCTACGATACCTACAATACTTCGATACTTTCGATACCTTCGATACTTTCGATACCTTCGATACTTTCGATACCTTCAATACTTCGACATCGAGTCCATTCTACGACGTCGATGCGAAGGCGCAACATCGTTGTCGATGACGTCGTTGTTTATGGGAGCTAACATTACAGCGCTTCGCTGCCTAACTTGACATAGGCAGTATTGTTTAAAATGTGAATTGTTTTCTAAAACTTTACTGCAGAGTTAGTCTGTATATTAACTGTTTCCTTTGCATGATTTTAGCCTAGTAGGTCAGACTTCGCCTAGCCTCGGTTATCCAAACCAAGGTTCGTGATTCTCTCATTTGGTGCACTACCATGGCATCTGTCTCCCTACTTTACTTACGGCTAAGTGTTTATTGCACGCAGTAGTATTTATGAACAAGTTTAATGATAATATTATTAATATAAATAATTATTCGAGCGTGATGCGCAAGCTTTGTTTATCCGGGTTCCATTTGGTGGCGCTGTTTTGCTGTTCGGTGGAGCCACCATTTGCCATATACGACTCTCTCAACCAAGACGAACGACAACAAGTTACAACGTTCATCACCAATTTGACATTTTTTCAACAAAGAATGTCTGCTATGCCAGAAGCGCCCCAAAGATAGCGTGGGAAATACATCAAAGTTGCCGAAACATGTAACAAGAAACTATCAAAACATGATGATCAACTTTCATCGAAGGGCACGTCGACGTCGTCGCGGACAACGTTGGAATGACTCGATAACATGTTTTATCGAAATATTCAACAACGAGCACGCAATGGACATCTAGTTACAGTCGAAGCGAATCGCCATCAGTTGCCGAATTTACTACTGCGGCCACAGCGTCAAGAAGTGACATATATGATGTGACTGATTGACGATGACTATACACTTACTGCATCTACTGTCACTGGCACTGGCCAAACAGGGTAACCACTCGCAGAGGCAGAGGCAGAGGGAGAGGGAGAGGGAGAGGGAGAGGGAGAGGGAGAGGGAGAGGGAGAGGGAGAGGGAGAGGGAGAGGGAGAGGGAGAGGGAGAGGGGCAAGGGCAGAGGATCAGAGGCAGAGGATCAGAGGCGGAGGCGGAGGCGGAGGCAGAGGGAGAGGATCAGAGGATCAGAGGCGGAGGATCAGAGGCAGAGGCAGAGGGAGAGGATCAGAGGCGGAGGCAGAGGCAGAGGTTCAGAGGCGGAGGCAGAGGCAGAGGGAGAGGATCAGAGGCAGAGGCAGAGGCAGAGGGAGAGGATCAGAGGCAGAGGCAGAGGGAGAGGAGAGGCAGAGGGAGAGGATCAGAGGCAGAGGCAGAGGGAGAGGATCAGAGGCAGAGGCAGAGGCAGAGGGAGAGGATCAGAGGCAGAGGCAGAGGGAGAGGAGAGGATCAGAGGCAGAGGGAGAGGATCAGAGGCAGAGGCAGAGGGAGAGGATCAGAGGCAGAGGCAGAGGGAGAGGATCAGAGGCAGAGGGAGAGGATCAGAGGCGGAGGCAGAGGGATCAGAGGCAGAGGCAGAGGCAGAGGGAGAGGATCAGAGGCGGAGGCAGAGGGAGAGGATCAGAGGCAGGAGGCAGAGGGAGAGGATCAGAGGCAGAGGCAGAGGATCAGAGGCGGAGGCAGAGGATCAGAGGCGGAGGCAGAGGGAGAGGATCAGAGGTGGAGGCAGAGGGAGAGGATCAGAGGCAGAGGCAGAGGGAGAGGATCAGAGGATCAGAGGCAGAGGCAGAGGGAGAGGATCAGAGGCAGAGGGAGAGGATCAGAGGCAGAGGCAGAGGGAGAGGTAGAGGCAGAGGCAGAGGGAGAGGATCAGAGGCAGAGGCAGAGGGAGAGGATCAGAGGCGGAGGCAGAGGATCAGAGGCGGAGGCAGAGGGAGAGGATCAGAGGTGGAGGCAGAGGGAGAGGATCAGAGGCAGAGGCAGAGGGAGAGGATCAGAGGCAGAGGCAGAGGGAGAGGATCAGAGGCAGAGGGAGAGGATCAGAGGCAGAGGCAGAGGGAGAGGATCAGAGGCAGAGGCAGAGGGAGAGGATCAGAGGCAGAGGCAGAGGCAGAGGCAGAGGATCGAGCAGAGGCAGAGGGAGAGGATCAGAGGCAGAGGCAGAGGGAGAGGATCAGAGGAGAGAGGAGGCAGAGGCAGAGGGAGAGGATCAGAGGCAGAGGCAGAGGGAGAGGATCAGAGGCAGAGGCAGAGGGAGAGGATCAGAGGCAGAGGCAGAGGGAGAGGATCAGAGGCAGAGGCAGAGGGAGAGGATCAGAGGCAGAGGCAGAGGGAGAGGATCAGAGGCAGAGGCAGAGGGAGAGGATCAGAGGCAGAGGCAGAGGGAGAGGATCAGAGGCGAGGAGGGAGAGGATCAGAGGCAGAGGCAGAGGCAGAGGCAGAGGCAGAGGAGGATCAGGAGGCAGAGGCAGAGGGAGAGGATCAGAGGCAGAGGCAGAGGAGAGGAGAGAGGAGGCAGAGGAGAGGATCAGAGGAGAGCAGAGGCAGAGGGAGAGGATCAGAGGCAGAGGCAGAGAGAGATCAGAGGCAGAGGGAGAGGATCAGAGGCAGAGGCAGAGGGAGAGGATCAGAGGCAGAGGCAGAGGGAGAGGATCAGAGGCAGAGGCAGAGGGAGAGGATCAGAGGCAGAGGCAGAGGGAGAGGATCAGAGGCAGAGGGAGAGGATCAGAGGCAGAGGCAGAGGGAGAGGATCAGAGGCAGAGGCAGAGGGAGAGGATCAGAGGCGGAGGCAGAGGGAGAGGATCAGAGGCGGAGGCAGAGGGAGAGGATCAGAGGCAGAGGGAGAGGATCAGAGGCGGAGGCAGAGGGAGAGGATCAGAGGCGGAGGCAGAGGGAGAGGATCAGAGGCAGAGGCAGAGGGAGAGGATCAGAGGCGGAGAGGCAGAGGGAGAGGATCAGAGGCGAGGCAGAGGGAGAGGATCAGAGGCGAGAGGCAGAGGGAGAGGATCAGAGGCAGAGGCAGAGGGAGAGGATCAGAGGCGGAGGCGAGGCAGAGGGAGAGGATCAGAGGCGGAGGCGGAGGCAGAGGGAGAGGATCAGAGGCAGGAGGCAGAGGGAGAGGATCAGAGGCGGAGGAGGCAGAGGGAGAGGATCAGAGGCAGAGGCAGAGGGAGACGATCGAAAACGAGGCAAACGGGGTGAGGGATCAGGAAGAGCGGAGGCAGAGGGAGAGGATCAGAGGCAGAGGCGGAGGCAGAGGCAGAGGGAGAGGATCAGAGGCAGAGGCAGAGGGAGAGGATCAGAGGCAGAGGCAGAGGGAGAGGATCAGAGGCAGAGGCAGAGGGAGAGGATCAGAGGCGAGGCAGAGGCAGAGGGAGAGGATCAGAGGCAGAGGCAGAGGGAGAGGATCAGAGGCAGAGGAGAGGATCAGGGGCAGAGGGAGAGGATCAGAGGCAGAGGCAGAGGATCAGAGGCAGAGGCAGAGGCAGAGGGAGAGGATCAGAGGCAGAGGCAGAGGGAGAGGATCAGAGGCAGAGGCAGAGGCAGAGGGAGAGGATCAGAGGCAGAGGCAGAGGGAGAGGATCAGAGGTAGAGGCAGAGGCAGAGGGAGAGGATCAGAGGCAGAGGCAGAGGGAGAGGATCAGAGGCAGAGGCAGAGGCAGAGGAGAGGATCAGAGGCAGAGGCAGAGGATCAGAGGCAGAGGCAGAGGGAGAGGATCAGAGGCAGAGGCAGAGGGAGAGGATCAGAGGCAGAGGCGAGGCAGAGGGAGAGGATCAGAGGCAGAGGATCAGAGGCAGAGGGCAGAGGGAGAGGATCAGAGGCAGAGGCAGAAACCGACCTGTTCTTGAAAACAGTTGCAAAAACATTATGGGGCTTGTTATGTGTACTTGATAACATGGTAATTTAATTTTTGTATTCATAAGAGGCAGAGGGAGAGGATCAGAGGCAGAGGCAGAGGGAGAGGATCAGAGGTGGAGGCAGAGGATCAGAGGCAGAGGCAGAGGGAGAGGATCAGAGGCAGAGGCAGAGGGAGAGGATCAGAGGCAGAGGCAGAGGGAGAGGATCAGAGGCAGAGGCAGAGGGAGAGGATCAGAGGCAGAGGCAGAGGATCAGAGGCAGAGGCAGAGGGAGAGGATCAGAGGCAGAGGCAGAGGATCAGAGGCAGAGGCAGAGGGAGAGGATCAGAGGCGGAGGCAGAGGGAGAGGATCAGAGGCAGAGGCAGAGGCAGAGGGAGAGGATCAGAGGCGGAGGCAGAGGGAGAGGATCAGAGGTAGAGGCAGAGGCAGAGGATCAGAGGCAGAGGCAGAGGGAGAGGATCAGAGGCAGAGGGAGAGGATCAGAGGCAGAGGATCAGAGGCAGAGGATCAGAGGCAGAGGGAGAGGATCAGAGGCAGAGGCAGAGGGAGAGGATCAGAGGCAGAGGCAGAGGGAGAGGATCAGAGGCAGAGGGAGAGGATCAGAGGCAGAGGGAGAGGGAGAGGATCAGAGGCAGAGGCAGAGGGAAAGGATCAGAGGCGGAGGCGGAGGCAGAGGGAGAGGATCAGAGGCGGAGGCAGAGGGAGAGGATCAGAGGCAGAGGGAGAGGCAGAGGCAGAGGATCAGAGGCAGAGGATCAGAGGCAGAGGCAGAGGGAGAGGATCAGAGGCAGAGGCAGAGGGAGAGGATCAGAGGCAGAGGCAGAGGGAGAGGATCAGAGGCAGAGGGAGAGGATCAGAGGCAGAGGAGAGGGAGAGGATCAGAGGCAGAGGCAGAGGGAGAGGATCAGAGGCGGAGGCAGAGGGAGAGGATCAGAGGCGGAGGCAGAGGGAGAGGATCAGAGGCGGAGGCGGAGGCAGAGGGAGAGGATCAGAGGCGGACGGAGGCAGAGGGAGAGGATCAGAGGCGGAGGCAGAGGGAGAGGATCAGAGGCGGAGGCGGAGGCAGAGGGAGAGGATCAGAGGCGGAGGCGGAGGGAGAGGATCAGAGGCGGAGGCAGAGGGAGAGGATCAGAGGCGGAGGCGACAGAGGAGAGGATCAAGGAGGCAGGAGAGGGAGAGGATCAGTTCGGAGGTAGAGGCAGAGGGAGAGGATCAGAGGCGGAGGCGGAGGCAGAGGGAGAGGATCAGAGGCGGAGGCAGAGGCAGGAGAGGATCAGAGGCGGAGGCGGAGGCAGAGGGAGAGGATCAGAGGCGGAGCGGAGGCGGAGGCAGAGGGAGAGGATCAGAGGCGGAGGCAGAGGCAGAGGGAGAGGATCAGAGGCGGAGGCGGAGGCGGAGGCAGAGGGAGAGGATCAGAGGCGGAGGCAGAGGCAGAGGGAGAGGATCAGAGGCGGAGCGGAGGCGGAGGCAGAGGGAGAGGATCAGAGGCGGAGGCAGAGGCAGAGGGAGAGGATCAGAGGCGGAGGCAGAGGCAGAGGGAGAGGATCAGAGGCGGAGGCGGAGGCAGAGGGAGAGGATCAGAGGCGGAGGCAGAGGCAGAGGGAGAGGATCAGACGCGGAGGCGGAGGCAGAGGGAGAGGATCAGAGGGAGGCGGAGGCAGAGGCAGAGGGAGAGGATCAGAGGCGGAGGCAGAAACCGACCTGTTCTTGAAAACAGTTGCAAAAACATTATGGGGCTTGTTATGTGTACTTGATAACATGGTAATTTAATTTTTGTATTCACAAATATTGGTGTGAACTGAGAAGTACAATGGTAATTTTAATTAATATTTTTTCTATTATTAATGTTATTTTATTGTAATCGTCTATACAGTTTTGATGTTAAATCACAATTATCTTTACAATACAATTAATTAATAAAACAGTTACAACAGTGAGTGTTCAGCTGTGCTGGCACTATTATAAGTGATACATGTGTTTAACAATAACATATTAGTTGTATGTTATGTTTCAGCATTACTTGTTGATGGTAACTTTAGGAGAGACGTTGACTTGATATTAAGCTGCTGTATAGTGTATTTGCAAACAGTTGGGGTGAAGTACTGTTATTAATTTAAATTAATTCAGTGCAATTAATTAATTTATTTGCCACTAGGTATCTTACAGCATTTGTCTTTATTGTTTTAATATTATATTACAATTACTTTTTAGTTTTACAGCAGTAATCAAATATATTGAAACAGTTACAACTCTTGTTTGTTTACATAAATAAAATGAATTTTAACATTACCCTGGTAATTATTGTTTCCATGATTAAAAAATTATCACATACCCCCGGTAGTTCCATACAAGTGAAAAATTGTGTGTGTTTCAGTCCCATTAGTCTAAGTGTATAGTGTTTCTGTGGAGATCTCTACTGTACTGAATTAAAATTACATTGTAAATTTCGAGTATCGAATACAAATCTGGTATCGATTGGTATCGAACCAGTAATATATCAATCGATATCGAAGAATTCTGGTTTCGAACCAGCACTACTTCTGTTGCATACTGTACTTCTACTGGGAACTGTGTCCTATATGAATATTAGACTTACAACATAAGTATCAAGTATCGAGTATTGAACAAAATTCAGATATCGATCGGTATCGAACAAAACCTGGTATCAAACCAACAATAGATAAAAATGATGTAAGTTAATTATGAATTAACTCAAAACTCTATCTAGTCTTGAGTGAGTTCACAATTGTTTGTGGATATATGTCTGATGCAAACAATACATTCAAATCAGAATGGTGTACAATAGGAACAAAACGTGTGAGACCTTTAAACACAAGATGGAAAGCAGAAACGTGTTCCCTGCATTTTTATGAACATATACCATTTTCCACGAACTTAAATTGACTTTTGCATGTATCATCAGTGCTATCAATCTGTTACCACAGCAACAACATGGCCAAGTAAACAATTTGTTTTGGTTTTCCATGTGTAATGTAATTTTTTTACTTTAATGAATCTAAATAACAGCACACACAAATTATAACACAAAAACACTCATGAATTGCCATTACCATATTGGTTTGGCAATCATTGGCACTGAAACTGGAATAGAATATTTCAGCAGTATAAGACCGTTTTAATTCTATGGTTGACAACCTTCATATCATAAATGAGCTTGGTTTCTAATGATTTAGGCGCAATATAAGTTATCTAATTATTATTTTTTCTGGAATGCTACAAAGCTCTGTCATGCACACATATGTAAGTATTTTCTCTGCAGCAGATTGTCTTTGATTCAGAGTCAATAATACATCTGTAACAGCGGCCAGTTGCCAGTCATTGGGCCAACTTTATATGAGAAATATCTGTGGGGAAGATGATATAGACTGCAACACCATTACCCGGGGTAAGGTAAATTTGGTGGGTAGGCAATGTAACGGTGAATGCATCGAGACATCGTGGGTTTGTATTGCCTTACTGCCATTTTAGACCATTCAAATTCGTTCATTCAATTGCTCCAAAGTTCAATAGAGCTGCATGAACCAGTTTACTGTAGACAGTGATGGATATTTCTGTACAAATAGTCTTCAAATTAATGAATGAACAGATAGCTATAGACAAAGGTGGATACTATTAGTTTTCGCAGAAAAGATAAGACAGTGCTCAAATGACCATAGCTTTTCACTCCACCTTCACACATCTGTATGAGTACCTGGTTATAAACAATGGTGGATGTTTATGTACGAACAGTCTTTGCAGAGTAGTCCAGATGATGTTCAACTTGAACAGTCTGCCAAAGAGTAACGTATATGACACTCCAAGGATTGGATATCGTACTTTAAAACAAAAATGCTTCATATCTCCCGTAAGATTAACACTGGCAATTTTATGCAAGAGTATCTGTATGTGACATGCATGGCATCAGCACTGGCTGTGAGGACTAGTGCTTCATGTGAACTATGTAGCAGTGACTAGGTTCTAATGTTGTTCGATCAGAACATTACAGGATATCGGCAGATGCGTATCCAACTGCATCGATCATACCAACCAGAATGTGAACTGAATTGGATCGTAATTGTCAACAGGTTGATAGCACTGTTGCACTTGATGATAGGGAAACATGACAGGTAATCTTATACAAATTGTATAGTCATATGTGTTTGTGTATATCTATATTATATAAATAAAATATATTATACATGTGAATATATTCAATACCCACACTTGTGTACATGTACATGCACACCATACACTGTTTGTATATATCTGGAATGCACACAATATATATATATATATATAATTATATTTTATATATTAAATATATATATAAATATATATATATATATATATAATATATATATATATATATATATATAATATACATATATATATATATATATATATATACTCGCATGCATGCATGTTGTATGCATACATGTTTATCATATATGTACATTAAAACAATTCACAAATTAAACTGTTCACTGAACGTGATATTAACCTGACATTTCATCAGCCATATTTTCAGTCACATGGCTCTCATTAAAATCAGACAAATTTACATTTCCCCATAGATCATCTTAAATAATAAAAAAATCCAATTTCTACTTGCCCCAGGTTGGGGGGATCAGGTGGTTAATAAATTTCATAGTTCTTAACCATTACCCCAATCTTAACATATGCCTCAATAAGGCTAAATATAATATCTGTAGGATCATCATTATCTCATGTAAAACTGTATTTCCACACAGAATGTGCCTCTGGCAAGTGAACTAATGGATAGACAAAACATACCAATTGAACAGTTTAATTTGTCATATAGCAATGCATACACATTGAATGGTGACAATCTGCAAAGCTGACAACATTCACTTGCAATATAGTCAGCACAGTGATCACCAGATGGCAGCACTGCATGGAGTGACCATACAGGCTGGTCCGTTTGTCCAGGCACTGAAACTTACCTTTGTGCCGTCATAGTCGGACAGCTGTAGCAATAATCATCCAACCATTTGAGACGTGAGGTCACCTCACTTTCAAATACCTCATCAAACTAACAATCTGCCTCTCTGTTTGTGATGACATATTTCCCAGTGACATCACAAATATGTATGTTGTATAATAATAAACAAGTACTGTAAATTAGTACTGACATGATATCAGTGCTGTACATCCATGGCAGAGTGGCATTAAACGAAGAACACTTTTTAGTTTTTTATTTACACATCTAACAGAGGTGTTATTTTAAAAGTAACATAAATATTGTTAATTAATATTTTTTATTAAATAAGTGACTAAACTACAAAATATAAGACATTTAAACAATTACGTAAAATGGGAAAAGTTGTTCATCAAATAACCTAAACATGAAATGTCAAATCTATAACTGCAATCAGATAAACAGTACTGCTGAAGTGTTCTTGGCTGTTTAAGTTAATTCTGTTGCTAAAATCAACAGACCGTGTTCAAATATGATGTTTCAGAAGGCGTCCAGGAATTACAATTTTATAGCGCAACGTTGATGAGATGCCACAGCCACAAGTTCCAAAGCGCTATGTTGAAAGCTTGATTAATGAACTGTTTGAGTTGAATACCACACATTCATAACTACTTTTTTAACTGGTACATCAGGATCACTTCCTGCAATTGCATAAGCTGTACACTTGACAACAGTAACTGAATACAGATATTTTACCTAGTGCATGATGTAAGTTATAATTTTCAGCCATGTAACTTTTGTAAACCATACGCACACCTACAAAAACTGTGGAGTTATTCCTGCATACCCAGGGTTCCCACAATATGTTGGTGCCATTAAGCAATAGTCTGTAGACAATAACTCACCAAATCTGGGGGGCCTGTGATGGTGTGTGTCTTTCCCGAGCCCGTCTGACCAAAGGCAAAAGCCGTGCAGGAATATCTGTAGAATAATATCACACTCAGTGTCACAAGAAAGACGCTGTCAGATGGCCAGGAATTTCAAAACGAGGCTGATCTGTTCCATCACAAGGAATCATATGTTTCAGTGATTACTTTTAGTAGGATGTTCAATAAAATTGCCCTTCCCACATCACTGTATCCAAAGAGGATGGACTTTGTCATTAAACACATCAATTGGAGGAGTCGTAGAGTATATTCAACTGCAGTTACCTTAATGGACATCCATGCTAACAGCTCAACTACTGAAACAGCAAAACCTTGTTCAAATGAGGAGATGATCTAATCATCCAACCTGACTGCACCATCAAGTGAATGTAAATGGTCACTTAATTGTGCTGTGAAAATAAGAGGTTACCGGGTTAGTAGCCACTGTACTTAGTGTGGTAGCCAGGGACTGTGCTGCTGTGTTGTTGTGTGACCTTACATACATTGTACAAGGAATCACAGCCATAAACATCTCAAGTATACAAGTTTAACCCATTAGCACTCAGCCGATTTTAACGTGAAGCCTGTGACTCCTCAAATATTTGACCTAGATGTTTAAAAATATTGCTTGCTTGGTGTAACTGTTGTAACTTTAAAATATGTTGACCATTTCTTGATTGACACTAAGACATTTTGAAACATTTGACAAAATAAATACTTTGTTGCGGTGTAACTTTTTTATGCTTGGCTTTTTACTGCTACAAGTTGGGTTTATTTAAAAGAACATTAAATTGTCTACACACTGGTATATAACTTGTTATAATATGTTACACATTTTAGCTGTATACTGGCCAACCTCCTAGCTGGAGGACATTTTTAAATGTCCAAAAAAAAAACTATTGCTGTTAAAATTCTAAAACGCGGTAAATATTTTTGAGAACGGAAGTATCCAAAATAGCCACAATTTAATGTTACATGTCTAGATAGGTGTCGCATTTATTGCATGTCTTAATCACTAGATGCAACCACGTAAACCGAATTCAAACGCTGTGCTATATTTGCTGGCCGGCTATGGCCGACCTGAGGAGATTCGGGGTGACTGTCAATGCCTGACTTGAGTGCTAATTGGTTAAGTCACTGAGAGTCACACCACCAAAGTAGCTGCTCATATATCTACTGCCAGGAATGGTGTCACCCCACAGACAAAGAAAAGTTATGTAAATCCATTTTACTTAAACCAGAATAACATTTCTGACACATAATTTTAATAAAGATTAAAATTCTTATTTCTTTAAAATACAGTAAAGTTGGTATCACTTAGCCACACACAATTAGTATCTTAATACAGGAAGACTTGTATCCAATTTACTTGAAGTAGAAAAATTAAACCTGATGTTATAAATCATGGTTGTTGGTGTTCTTAACAGAACATTTTAGGCAATGTATTTTACATTTTGTGATACACGTGTACTGCCAATTTAGATACTAAAAATACTGATATGCATACATTACACCCTCAAACAATGTTTTATTGTATATTTAACATTCTGCATTGATTTCATGCAATTTATAATCTGTCTATATTTAGCAAACTGTTTAGCTGATGTCCAGGCTGATGTATTCAGGGCATGCACAAAAGCATCTCATTTGTATTTAACATTCACACAATAATTATCATACACTCGATATACACATGGAAATGCCTAAATATTCAACTAATGAAGTTTTTAGCTAATGCTGCAAGAGATCATGAAGGGTACTTGCCTTTAAATCCATTGCTAATCCTGTGTTCACAGTTTTAATACGGTATGCTTGGTTAATTTTATTTGAATTTCCTGCAGGTTAATTCACATAAAATATAGTCAGCACAACATGTGTAGTTTAGGTACAGAAACTTCAAGATTTATCATCCTCTGGAAGAATTAAAACGTCCAGGATTTATTTTTAAATAGTATGTGCATTGTCATATACTCCAGTTTCCAGACTTTAGACCCATTCAGAGTGCATCATACTTCTTCCCCTGGCAAATCCATTCATTCAAATACTAATATGATTTCTCAAGGAATCACTCAGCCACACTGCAGTTACTCCACAAAAATGTTCATTCAAAATATCCGCCACTGTCTATAGGCAGGTACTCATTTATACAACCCAGTGAACTGAGGAGACAATGTTTCAATTTATTTTTAAATGGAAGCAAAACTGCCCTAACACAGTGGCACTGTTGCTGGGTGTTTACATTGATTCATCTTCTACGTATGAGAGCAGTCGACCTACCCATTAAGTGCCATACTGATGAGTTTCTTCACTCCGCAGTTCTCAAACACATCCTCCTGGGTCGCTTCAGGTTCAAAGGTCACGTTGAATGTAAAGGACTTTGTCTGCACTGAATTGTCTATCTGAAGAATCGTCAAGAGTTGATATCAATGTCAAAATAATTTTTTCAGGATTTGGATTAGCATTTGTATCAGACCAGGTTGCATAATATCTCCATATCTCTTCAGCATACACAATAAAATCTCCGTGAGACGAATAGATATAGACTCAATATGTCATCAGCAACACCACAAATATCCTATTGATTACAAAAAGCAGCAGTCATAGTCAATCTAATAGGAAAAATGCGTACGTAAGGTTAAAGTAGAAAGCAAAAACTCTGGCCTATTTTTTTAACATCAAAAGCATCACAAAAGCTACCAGTGCAAATAAGAAAATGGAATACCACAAACATTGAATGGAGGTGGAGGTTAATAGAATTTTTCAGTTTGATAAAGTGACATTTCTGGCGATTGGATATGGATGTATACATCCGTATAAGATTGATTCTTGGTATTGCGTCTCCACTGTGGAGAACTTGAAAATGTAAGAGCTGGTTCTCGTCATCTGCTTATGATAAAATAAACAAATGTGTGAAATTGCAACTTTTGGAGAAGACACAAATACAGGGGAAATATGTCACATATATGGCTAAACAAAGTAAATCGTCAAGATAAACGCTGTTTTTGCGAAGGGACATGAGAGAAGCAGGAAGTGCGTCTTACCCACAGAGCACCGTCTCCAGGAAACTGAATTATCATCTTCTCATTGCGATTCAGATCTTGTTGACTTTGTGGCCGTACCCTAAAAGCAGTAAGCACCATAGCTTTATGTAGAGACCTGTCCACCCGTCACTTGGATGGGTAAAATCTGTTTTGGACGGGTAGAATTTTTTTTCACTGGACAGGTAAAAAATATGAAGCAAAAAAGGTGTTCAAAAATCATATTGCCAATTATGCTTTAAAAATGGGTGTCACAGGTGTGTTAATAGTTAATTTTATGTCATAATACACATCCCGACTGGCTTGTGTGTATGTCAGTTACCATGAACGTGTCTATCAATACATTTTTTACTTGCAAAAATGTTATTCTACCTGATAGCCTAGTAAATACACTTACAGTATACAGTCATGTGCATGTACCATATTTAACAGAGTCAGTGCGTCTACATTTGGTATGGTAAGCAGGCTGTCAAATTGTTTTATTCATCCAACAAACTCATAATGCATAATGAAAGACATTTATATGTACTTGTAATTCGTGTGATGAATCGTGTGATGTACCGGTAGAGTTTCCAAATAAACAATGATCAAAATTATTGCAAAATACCCATACCGAAAGGTAAGTTTTTAATAGTCTTAGATTTATTGGGCTACATGCCTTACACATTTTTGTTTTAATTATAAATAACTTTCTTTAAGTACATTTATACTTTGAATTATAAACGTAAGGCACCGTGCACAGCAATAAGTAAATGTGTTCTATTACTATTATAATAATTATACTCAAAGTCACATGTTAGTCACATGACCATGCACTGACCTTACAACGACATTGATGGTGTCCTCCTCCTCTGACTGGGAGAGAATCCCAGCTGAAGACTGCGTGTTGCTCCTAAACAACAGTAACAAATGTATAAAAACACACAGGACTTGATATGCTTTTAAAGTCACCATTATTCTGCATTAAGGATACTAATAAATAAACTGTCAGCCAGAAACTGGACACATTTCATCTCGAGTGTCTCAGCAGGATCCTGAAAGTCAGATGGACGTATGTTAAGATCTAACAATGGAAAAGAAGATCAGTGTAGATATCACAAGACATCGAAACTTGATTGTATTTTCTTAGAACACCACTCCTGCTCACAGCCTGATAGCGCTAACATGGCTGTCTTATTAAGGGAAGCAAAAATGTATCTGTCCAAAGACCAAAAAAGACAGGCTACAATTAAGTATGGTGGAAAACTTTGAAGCCAAATGGTGCCAACATTTTTGACAAATTGGAGTGGGTATGCAGTGCCTGTTGAATCAGGAAGTTTAGGCAGACCAAGTAAGGTGAAATTAGTAATAACGTAGTTTTATAGCATGTCAATACATTTGGACAGTCTCTACACAGGCACCTGGAATACTTTGGGTCTTGCAAACACAATAAAAATGTGTACAACTACTACTTACACAATGCAACAACACAATTAACACCTGATAGTGTGATAACACAGAGTTTATTTTTGACATTCCTTACAAACCAGCTACATATTTATACATTTATAACAAACAAACCTGGTTACTGGTTACAACAAACAAACATGGGCTAAGTGAAGTCACAACCCCAATTACTTCGACAAGGCAGTATAAAAAGACCCACGTTATGTGTGTGCATGTGTGCGTGTGTGCGTGTGTGCGTGTGTGCGTGTGTGTGTGTGTGTGCGTATGTACTGTGTGTGTGTGTCTGTGTGTGCATGCATGTGTGATGTGTGCATGTGTGTTGGGTGTGTGTGTGCGCACACATACGGTATGGTGTGCGTGTGTGTGTGCCATATACTGAACCTATGATAATATAATAAACTATACGTAAAAATGATGTCCAAAAAACACTCCAGCCACATACATTAGTGATGACAACCTATTAACACATGCTACAGAGACGTGTTACCTGTCTGCTATCAAGTCATCAAGATATATATAACCCTCTGAAAATATACTGTAAAACTACTGAACCGAACAATCACCGTACAGCCACCATGCAATTATATTATTGTCAATAGTCCACCTGACAGAACCAACTTATCTCAGTAACTTATGAATAAAAAAGGACATTAAAAGTAAAATTTTAGAGCTGTTAAAAATAGCAATTAGTTAAATCATGATACAGACAGATCTGAGTCTTATGTGTAGTAGACCACGAGACATACGTTAAGCACTGACCATGACCTGTTACGATGCATTGTCCACGACACATCCCGAGGCATTGTCACCAAACCAGCCAAGTGGGACAATACGACACACCAACCTATCCAACACTGGCCTGCAACTGTATTGATGCAGTTCTTATTTATAACTCTCTGTACATGCTCAGACGATACATCAACGAAACACCGAAAACGTATTAAAACAGAACGCCGTCTGGTTAAGTCCAGGAATAAAAATGCGTCCAGTTGCTTACGATCTGTTTAACTTCTACAATGTCGCACGGCTTACTGGGTTCATTGTGGACTTAACACTAATATTTACCAGCAGCCAAGGATGGCATATTATAGCTTACTGGTTCATTAGACGTCTCGGGGGCAGACACCGCTACAGTACGTGGTAAGTAAAGCTACACCACACATACGCACACACACATGCATGCAAGTACACACGCATGCACACACCCACACGCACACACACATGCATGCACACACATAAGCAAACACAGACGCATCACATGTGCACATACATGCGCACACACCACACACACCTCAAATCAAATAATGTGGTAGATGTGAATATATATATAATTGTCATGTTTACTAAACTGCAAATATTAATGGTTTAATGGGTGTTGAATGTTGTTTGAATTGAATTACAAACACAGAGAGAAGGATGAAGAAAGTGTGATTAATAACTCTTACTTGAACTGATTTACCAATGCAGATAATTAATAATGAAATTGGAACAAAGTTCTAGTGGATATTTGACAATGTAGTGTCGAATGTTGATCGCAACAAGAGATCTAATAAATTATTCACGAAGCAGGAATTTGCAACACAAACACATGAACAATGCATGGATGTGTAAATGTATGTACCTGGTAATAAACTAGTCTAACATCAGAGGCAGATTGAAGATTCTGCTCACCAAAAACCTCCAACTGCACCCTTTTGATGCTAACCAAAAATATCCAACTACACACACCTGACACTAACCAAAACCTCCACTACACCCCGTGACAAAACCTAACAACTGCACCCATATGACACTGACAAAAACCACCCAACTGCACCCACATGACACTAGTGAAAACCCTCCCAACTGCACCCACATGACACTAATGAAAACCATCCAACAGTACCCACATGACACTAATGAAAACTATCCAACAGTACCCATGTGACACTAATGAAAACCATCCAACAGTACCCACATGACACTAATGAAAACTATCCAACAGTACCCACATGACACTAATGAAAACTATCCAACAGTACCCACATGACACTAATGAAAACCATCCAACAGTACCCACATGACACTAATGAAAACTATCCAACAGTACCCATGTGACACTAATGAAAACCATCCAACAGTACCCACATGACACTAATGAAAACTATCCAACAGTACCCATGTGACACTAATGAAAACCATCCAACAGTACCCACATGACACTAATGAAAACTATCCAACAGTACCCATGTGACACTAATGAAAACCATCCAACAGTACCCACATGACACTAATGAAAACTATCCAACAGTACCCACATGACACTAATGAAAACTATCCAACATAATTGACACTAATGAAAACCATCCAACAGTACCCACATGACACTAATGAAAACTATCCAACAGTACCCACATGACACTAATGAAAACATCCAACAGTACCCACTGACACTAATGAAAACCATCCAACAGTACCCACATGACACTTTAAAGAAAACTATCCAACAGTACCCACATGACACTAATGAAAACTATCCAACAGTACCCATGTGACACTAATGAAAACCATCCAACAG
Organism: Ridgeia piscesae; assembly: GCA_025642075.2. Classification (NCBI taxonomy): domain Eukaryota; kingdom Metazoa; phylum Annelida; class Polychaeta; order Sabellida; family Siboglinidae; genus Ridgeia; species Ridgeia piscesae. Next base: position 175,449 of record JAODUO010000047.1, read on the forward strand.
TACCCACATGACACTAATGAAAACTATCCAACAGTACCCACATGACACTAATGAAAACTATCCAACAGTACCCACGTGACACTAATGAAAACCATCCAACAGTACCCACATGACACTAATGAAAACTATCCAACAGTACCCACGTGACACTAATGAAAACCATCCAACAGTACCCACATGACACTAATGAAAACTATCCAACAGTACCCATGTGACACTAATGAAAACCATCCAACAGTACCCACATGACACTAATGAAAACTATCCAACAGTACCCATGTGACACTAATGAAAACCATCCAACAGTACCCACATGACACTAATGAAAACTATCCAACAGTACCCACATGACACTAATGAAAACTATCCAACAGTACCCACGTGACACTAATGAAAACCATCCAACAGTACCCACATGACACTAATGAAAACTATCCAACAGTACCCATGTGACACTAATGAAAACCATCCAACAGTACCCACGTGACACTAATGAAAACTATCCAACAGTACCCACATGACACTAATGAAAACTATCCAACAGTACCCACGTGACACTAATGAAAACCATCCAACAGTACCCACATGACACTAATGAAAACCATCCAACAGTACCCACATGACACTAATGAAAACTATCCAACAGTACCCATGTGACACTAATGAAAACCATCCAACAGTACCCACATGACACTAATGAAAACTATCCAACAGTACCCACATGACACTAATGAAAACCATCCAACAGTACCCACATGACACTAATGAAAACTATCCAACAGTACCCATGTGACACTAATGAAAACCATCCAACAGTACCCACATGACACTAATGAAAACTATCCAACAGTACCCACGTGACACTAATGAAAACCATCCAACAGTACCCACATGACACTAATGAAAACCATCCAACAGTACCCATATGACACTAATGAAAACCATCCAACAGTACCCACATGACACTAATGAAAACCATCCAACAGTACCCACGTGACACTAATGAAAACCATCCAACAGTACCCACATGACACTAATGAAAACCATCCAACAGTACCCACATGTCACTAATGAAAACCATCCAACAATACCCACATTATACTAATGAAAACCTTCCAACTGCACCCACATGACACTAACCAAAAACCTCCAACTGCACCCACATGACACTAACCAAAAACCTCCAACTGCACCCACATGACACTAACCAAAAACCTTCCAACTGCACCCACATGACACTAACCAAAAACCTCCAACTGCACCCACGTGACACTAACAAAAAACCTCCAATTGCACCCACGTGACACTAACCAAAACCCTCCAACTGCACCCACATGACACTAACCAAAAACCTCCAACTGCACCCACATGACACTAACCAAAAACCTCCAACTGCACCCACATGACACTAACCAAAAACCTCCAACTGCACCCACATGACACTAACCACAAACCTCCAACTGCACCCACATGACACTAACCAAAAGCCTCCCAACTGCACCCACATGACACTAACCAAAACCCTCCAACTGCACCCACATGACACTAACCAAAACCTCCAACTGCACCCACATGACACTAACCAAAACCCTCCAACTGCACCCACATGACACTAACCAAAACCTCCAACTGCACCCACATGACACTAACCAAAAACCTCCAACTGCACCCACATGACACTAACCAAAAACCTCCAACTGCACCCACATGACACTAACCACAAACCTCCAACTGCACCCACATGACACTAACCAAAAGCCTCCCAACTGCACCCACATGACACTAACCAAAACCCTCCAACTGCACCCACATGACACTAACCAAAACCCTCCAACTGCACCCACACGACACTAACCAAAACCCTCCAACTGCACCCACATGACACTAACCAAAACCCTCCAACTGCGCCCCTGGTTTTGTATACAGAAAGGCCCAATTACAAACAAATACATCGGTCATTCCCCAACTTTATAGTCAATTTTTTTATGCACTGGCATTTGAGATAAGAATAATTTAATATAAACTCTACTGACCAGTTCCATGTGTCTATAAGTTTGATAAGTATCCATTTCAAAGCATTAACAATTGGCACTACATCCAATCAATGTCATTTAAGATGGCTTCCCCACCTCATTTCTCCTCATAAACCTGGTTCTACATATTTCCAGATGTGTTACGTGTGAATTCACACGTATGTGTGCAGAGAGTAGAAACAATTTTATTCAATTATTAGATAAAATCAGCCATTAGTCCTAGTGAGCTAGCAGCTTGCAAAAGCCAACTGACATTTACCATGTTCAGCGTTTATCGCTTTAACCTGTTGATCTATATAATAAAAAACAGAAACACACGTGTTACCTTTTCATCCACACCGGAGCATATTCCAAATACAACCTCACGATCAGAACCATCTCTGGCAATTAAGAGCTTTAACTTTAGCTCTCCTTTGACCTGAATTGGTGACATATTTTGGCACTTTTTAACTACACCGTGGATAAATTGTCTTGCATTCAGTAAACTTTGTGAGCACATTCTGACTTTTATGAAATGAAGTATCAGTGGATGGAGGTAGAAATAAGAAAATAAGTATTCTATCTGCCAACTTCTGAGTTTTCAAATTGAGAAGATTCGAGATTTTTAATAGCTGTTGGATTGGAGTTTGCAATCTTTCTCCTCAAGGTCTAACATTTTACGTCTTTCATCAAACATTGGTGACCTGTGTTCAATTTGTGTTTGCGCTTATCGCCGACAGGACTATAGTGAAATGATGCAGAAAAAAATAAAAACGTTTCTGTAGAGGTAAATATACCCTATATGAACCACAAGATGAGATCATCTTTATCCTAGTACATGTACCGTCAGGTAACTACTACTCTTGGAAACTCACTCAAAACTGTCAGGCATCCTACGTTTGGATTATGACCAGGTTTGATCAAGACCCATGAGTTTAGTTCCTGTCCCAATATCCACCAAAGTATACTTTTGATATGTTTTATAAGTGCCTTCAGCATAAATCAAAACTGCCAAAACTGAAACAGCTCCTGTTGCAATGTGTGCTAAGTGAAACCATGAAGTAAACAGACTATAATCACTTGATCTCTACATAATAGTCTTCTTGTACTTGCTGTCTTCCGTATCTCTGGCCTTGATATCTCCTATATTATCTCACTGGAAATCTGACCGCATCCACAGTTTATAAAGTGGTCTACCACCATCATCTGACCCTTCCTTCCCCATCTTCCAAATGCTATTAAATAAAACACCTTCTAATCAAAGCAATTTTGTTTAGTATCAAACAAAATATCTTGAGACGGCCCCAAGTAATAACAATGCAGAAGCTCTACTGTTTTGACGACCGTGTAACTGAAGCCACACAGTATACAATGGGACGTTGTCCGTCTCCTCTGTTCTAACAATGAAGGTCTACAAAGTCTCTGAAACTATGATATCAATAGGATTATCTACAAATAAACGTCACTTAAGGGGGCATCCCATAATGAAGTTTTATTTAAGAGGGTTCTTTTTATATCTAATTATATATGTGGCTACATACAAAGAATTTATTAGAAATATATCTCTCATTACAGAGATTCCAGTCTAGTGATTTCTCAAAACACTTTTTTTTTTTCATTTTTCACAATATTTCACAGGAATGGCTTCTAAAAGCAGGTACCCAACAACAGTGACCATTTTTCAGAGGCAGAATATAAATGTTTATTTTCTTATTTTGTACTATGTATCACAAATCAATAGCTATACAGTGTTATAAATAATATATAAACACAAATTTTAATGTCATTACAATTGGAATACAAAGAAATGTTATTGGTAACAAGAATAATTAATTCTTAAGTTAATTTAATAATGTTACACATGCAACTATCATGCGTTTGTGTATATATGTCATGAATACAAAATAATAAGGGAGCATTAATAAATGTACAAGTAGGTAAAACACTGGAAAGGTATGAATCCTAAAATATGATTCCTATTAAGACAATGGATATATAATTGTGTGTGTGTGTGTGTGTGCGCGCATGCGTGCGTGCGTGCTATATATAACACACATATATATATATACATGTATATATATATACACTGTATATATATATATATATATATATATATATATATATATATATATATATGATATATATATATATATATACATATATATATATATATGTATATATATATATATATATATATATATATATATACATATATATATATATACACACAGGGCTGTATATTTTAGCTAGCTGGTAGTCCGTCAGACTAGCTGACTTATAGATGACTAGTTCTGAATTGGTTTTGCTTGTCCTTAGACATTATTACATATTAATTAAACATATTTTATATATATATATATATATATATGTATATATATATATATATATATATATATATATATATATATACCTGTATATTGGAATATTGTAGTGTATGCTCTATCATCTTGGTCTATTGTTTTACTAAAAGTAATGCTGCCATTTTCAAGTCATAGCTAGTCCGACCCGACTACTCTACTAAAACTGTACTAGTCCGAGCTCTAAAACTACTCGTCCCGGACGATCGGACCGGACTTATTTCACACCGTGTATAGATATATAAAATATATCAAGAGTGTACATCAGTGTTCTCTGTCAGGAACTGTCTCAAGTGGGATCCAAGTTAACAACTACCTCCAAATCAGTATCTAGTCTACCATAAATACACACACCAAACAAAGGTGTGTACTTATTACTGACAACAGAACAGACTGGGCCGAGCTCAGCACCTTTACTTAATTCACCTCCACTTGTTTACACATAAATTACATGGCGCTAGGATTAAATTTGTGTGCCACGGTATGAACATGCCCCCCACCCCCTCACCCACCTACGGCCCCACATGTAGTGGGGGAGCCTACTGTGTGCTTGTGCTATGGCCTGAGAGCTACTTTGATCATTGTTTGGGATAATAATTACCTACAGCTTAGCAGCACACCGTGGAGACATGGTCGAAAGACCTTTTCTTGCTTAATGGTACATTTACCACGTCTATACGACCACCGTAGCTATCACTTAGGTCTTACAACTGCTGAACATAATTGGTGTAGAACCAAGTCACCAATGAAGATATATCAATGACTGTTTTTCTAACAATTAATTTACACTTGCAAAATGTTTACGTGGCAGCACAGATGCACCAAAGTGCAATACATGTACTCATCGTTTAAATGTTGATACAGTACTTCTGTGGAAACCTTTGCTGGTGATATACCCCATATCTAGAGCAATACACATGGAAAATGTTGTGCAATAAATGCAGCAAGGCTGAATACTTCCAATGGAGGTTATAAAAATACATTTGCCAGAGATACATTCAGTCCTAGAGACTGAATATAAGAAGATACTTTTTGTAAGTGCACACACAATAATTACTTGTGAACATGTGAATATTTTATGAGTGTTTACCTACAAGTAATCTTTTGAGCCTGTGCATGTCTATAGATGGTTAACAAAGGTGATGTATGTTAATGTGTTTACAGCTGATTGGGTCTACTGTCTCCCTTTAGACAACAAATCAACAATCACTCTCATCAAAACTATACTTTTGACTCTTAATCATTGAAACACGTACCATGTATAATATTCTCATAAATTATCCACTTTACATAATGCAGAAGATGTAATTTTAGTCTAGTGAAAGACCTAACAAATTATCAAATTTGTATTATCTAAATATTTACGAAAATATATATGAAGAAACCTTTGATTTACATTTATTCAGACATATGTTAAACAGACAACTAAAACTGTGGCCCAAAACATTTTCATTTCCCAGAACTGTCTTGATGCTATTAGTTCCGCTTGACTGGTTTTAATCAACAAGTATTCTCAAGAGTCGTGATAAGTCAATTTTTCTTAACACATTAACATTTAAACACAATGACATACACCAAAATTAGACACAACAAAAACTATGGCCCCAAAATTAATCCTTTACAATTCATACTCTTGATGATGGTAGTCACGGATGACTGGTTTTACGATCCTGTAGCGGTTGATGACTTCACCGAAGTCTTGTACTTATCCCACGCTCAACTTTAATCTCAAACGCACCTAAGTTGAAGTTGTACTTACAAGGGCATGTCCCTGTTGTATTCATGTAACCATGGTCCTGGGACGTTGTTGTCAAGCAACAACAAACACTCACACACCAACAAGGTGGCGGAATGCCATGCTCAATTTTTTTCCCTGTTAGTCATGGGCTGAATATAAAGTTTTCTGCCATGTTGTTACAAACTATTTTAGCAGGTACAGTATTTCTTAAGATCATTTGCATGGTTTATCATTTTAATAGTCTCATATCGACTTATATTTAAAAATAACAGCATAGCTAAACATATTTTCTGAGTACATTGTATATATATATATATATATATATATATATATATATATATATATACATATACATAAATATATATATATATATATACATAATATATATATATATATATACATAAATATATATATATACCCAGAAAATGTTCTTGATACACTGTATATATATAATATATACACACACACACACACACACACACACACACACACACACACACACACACACACACACACACACACACACACACACACAATATATATATATTTAGTGAATTTGAGATTGATCAAACCTTTTTTGTGCCTCCGAGTTTGGTTTCCAGGGATTTAGGGGCAATAAAAGGTGGTTTAATATGCTGTTGCTTATTAAACTATCTTATAATAATTACTATAAATGTAGTGGTTACCTTGCACTGCTGTTTACATTAAGTTATAACTAAGAAACAAATAAATAATTATTTATTACTTCATACAATTTTATTTTAACTAGCCTGTAAATAGCTTTGCCCTCCATAGGACACTTTGGCTGCGTTGATGATAATTTTCAGTAAATAGTGGGTATCAATGCTCAATAGATGCAAAGTACATTATCAGTTTAAATATAACTTTGTCTTGGGGTAAAACAACAAAGGTTGAATAAAACCTAAGTCACTTTATAAAATGTATGGAGTGTTTGTAAAGATTATTACAATGTAATTACAAATCAGATTATTTTGTGACAATTTAGCAGCAGATTATTATATGACAGTAAAATTATCAAACCTTCTCCGCTGCCTAATCTCAAAGGTAATTAGGACTTTCTTAATAGGCATATGCCTATTAGCTTCAAAGGTGGGACTCTTTAATTTATTTATAAGTTAATTAACCTGCATGCGAATATGCACAGGCACGAGCACCCAGATACAACTTGGCTTGTTGCCTTTCGATTACTTATTAACTATGTATACGTTTAATCAGTTATGTTCCCCTCGAATCACTATGGCAACAGCAGTACCCACAAACAAGTGGCCCCTGTAGATAGCCCACATTTCAAATTAACGTATTCCCAAATTGAAGGTGTTTATAATAATAAATTAGAATACACGCCTTCTGTAATTGAGTTCATTAAGTTAGTTAAAGAAAATGTCACACATGTTTTTGACAGACATACTAAGTATACTAAAAAACAATACCTACTCAGTGCAAAGGTTGCTGCAAGTATTTGTAATTAATTACATGGATATTATTCTATTTGTAATCATTTTAATTTAATAACTACCGGTATACTTCATAGTCAATGGAATATTAATTACTTTTATTAACAAATATTGACTAAAACACTGGTTTTACATAACACAGTTGTATGTGAAACGTAGTTACACGCACACAGCAGAATCAACAAGACTTCAAAACCTGCAAAATAAATTGGAAAATCATAAACTCATGAACTCAGTCACCTTACACGTCTACCAGCCGTCAATCAATGATCACAGGTAATTAGACACAAAGTGCAGAGAGTCATGCCATGTTACGCCGACTGAATCATTTGAATGTAATCCAACTGGCAATAGTGGGCGGACTGTCAGCGTAACAGATAAACAAGGTTGTTGATAACTGGATTACACCAGACATATGCCATGACTGACATAGCCTGAAGCACATCCAGACTTGAAACCACAGCAAACTGACTTGTTCCTATTGATCACAAAATATGGATGGGACAATGCCAGGGCAGAGCCAAGAACGACAAGGCCAGATCATGAAACCAATAAATAATGGGCATTTAAATATTAGTCAACATGCCAACATGTATTGACGAAACGCTGAATCTACGTCACTGTCAATCAGTACTGGATCTGACTTAGAAAAAAGCAGTAAATAAATACAGATGCAAAGTGAAATTAAAAAAAACATGTTTATGAGAATTTTTCATGTGGCATAATTAAGAAACCCTAGAGATCTACCATCCAACTTTCAAGTTAAAATTCACTTTTGATACACTGTTACACCTCCAGATAAATTACTTCAGTTTCATGCAGTATCACACATCAATATTTTTGAGAAAACACCTTACACACATGAAAATTGTCACAACTTGTCACGTTTCATTGTCACACTTGTTTATTTATTTATAATATTTCCCGACATGTCCTCAGCTTTGAAGTAACCGTGATTGTCAATATTCTGCTCAGTCATTCCTAAAATCCATTCACCATTGATTTGACAAATTATGCAGCTGCAGTCGCAAATGCACAAATCAATGATGTCTGCTGGCAAGTTTAATAGTTCTAATTAGGCAGTAATTGACACGGAAACATGACATTACGTTACTGACACCAACAAACAAGATACAAAGAGCTTCCTGCTTACCAGGCTAATAGACATCTCTCTACCCATGAACAGTTGCGCACCTTTGGAGACAGTAACATAGGGTGGCTACATTACTCCCCTGATTTCACCAACAAGGATCTAGGACTGGAGTTAGAGATATATCCCCACCGTGTGAGTCAATGGCAGTTAACAGTTACATACTATAAATATGTTGTATCTTTATTTCCCCTGACATCCTCAGAACACAAGAACTGATTATGGTTTTAGCGTGTTTGCCAAATTAAAAAGACAAAGGCCCATGATGGTGTTGAAGGCATGTTAAAAAAGTATGATGTATGTATGTATGTATGTATGTATGTATGTATGTATGTATGTATGTATGTATGTATGTATGCATGCATGCATGCATGCATGCATGTATCATGCATGCATGCATGTATGTATGCACATTCATATAGGACACAGTGGGTCCAATGCTACCGAGTAAAAAAGGTAAGTTCTTATATAATGCTATATCCAGTCCTCAGGATTGTTCAAAGTGCTTTACACTTTATTTCCCTGGCAGACTAGTTTAATCAAACACCATGTCAATTTCTTTAGGAAGCATCCAGCCACACTGCAATTATGCATGAAAGCTGTTCATCCAAATATCCACCATTGTCTATATTTAGTTACTCATTCATAAATAAATGCAAATATAGTTCTTGTTCTTACAGCCAAGTGAACTGGAGCAATGTACAGTGAAAAAACTTGCGCAAGCTAACAGCAGCACAGGATTTGAACCCAATTTCTCTTAGTCGAGAGTCCGCCCCACTGCACTCTTACACAGAAACACTGCTGCTTGTATTGTCTCACACACACACACACACACACACACACACACACACACACACACACACACACACACACACACACACACACACACACAACACACACACACACACACACCACACACACACACACACACACACACACAACACACACACACACACACACACACACACACACACACACACACACACACACACACACACACACACACACACACACACACACACACACACACACACACACACACACACACACACACACAACACACACACACACACACACACACACACACACACACACACACACACACACACACACACACACACACACACACACACACACACACACACACACACACACACACACACACACACACACACACACACACACACACACACACACACACACACACACACACACACACACACACACACACACACACACACACACACACACACACACACACACACAAACAACACACACAACACACACACCAAACACACACCACACACACACACACAAACCCCCCCCCAAACCAAAACAAACCCCCAAAAAAACCAAAAGAACAAAACCCGCCCCAAGGGGCGCAGGGAGAGGGACAAAAAGGTTCAAAAAACAGGGGGGGAAAATTTTGAAAAAAAAAAAAAAGGGGGGGGGGGTTAAAGAAACCAAAAAGTTTCCAGAGGTGTAATCGAGCAACCGTCCAGCACAGTACCACGCAACCACCGCTACCCACTATGTTAAAACAATAGCACATGATTATACATGGTGGCATGCAACCGACCCCCCACCTCTCACCTACCCCCCACCCCCCACCCCCACCCCACCCCCAGGTGCATGTCCTTTCCTTTGATGAAACACTGAAATATTGCAAATGTATTATGGCAAATTATTGCAATAATTAAAGATATTTATTTATGTTAGACATGTACATTATTGCAACTGTACATTATTTAATACTACAAAAATACTGAAGCAATCTGACCCACAATGATTAAAATACTACCAATTAGTCCAGAAGATCAGACAATTATTATACAGGGTACAATCCAATAATTATGTGTTTCTGAATATTCATGGTCATCAAAAATGTTACTTATTTAGTATGCATAATAAGTCTAATACCTGTAATTTACCAAGAAACACAACCTTTTGCAATTGACACCAATAAACAACATCCAAAGGACTTCCTAGTTACACAACACACTTCACTGCACCATCCATTAATACAGCTACTTATTTACTACAAGACACTCAAACAATCTGACCCACAATGATTAAAATACCACCAATTATTCAAGAAAACAGACAATTATTATACTGGGTACAATCCCATAATTATGTATTTCTGAATATTCATGGTCATCAGAAATGTCACTTAGTAAACATAACAGATCTAATACCTGTAATTTACCAAGAAACATGACCTTTCGCAATTGACACCAATAAATGACATCCAAAGGACTTCCTAGTTACAATACACATTACACAGCCATCTGATAAGATGTTTCTGACAAAATAACAAATGTGAGTTATACAAAACAACCTTTGGAAATTTAATATGTTAACATCTACCTGTACAAAGCTTATTTCATAAGCATACTTGTAAATATATCAACCTAAATTAATTAATTTTAAATCAGTAAACACACAAGAGGAAAAAATTATATATAAAGCATACCTATGTCTGTATTTGAAACTAAGTTAAGTCAACATGCCAGTAAACAATTTACCTCTTACACACATAGCCTGAGGCTAAACGACTTGCATTGAGTTATTCTTGTGTTCTAAAATCACTATGTGTGTATTGGATCAAATAGTTTCATTCACTGCTTTTGGAAACTGGCCTCAATACTTTTATTTAATCGACTTTGCAATTTCCACATTATTCCTGACATGCTAATGCTCCGTATGTGGCATTGTAAACCCATTTCCTATTCTGTGGCACAGTTTATATGCAGATCTATAACCCATATATGTATGATGGAAAAAATGCTCAGCAATTTCCTGCAAAACCCAACCTTTTCGGTGTATGTTTATCGATTTCTTATAAGCATGATGCTAATAGTACTACAAAAAAGACAAAATTAAATATAAACTTAATAGTATTTAAAAGGTAAATTCATATATGACACAGTATCCAATCCTTATGGGTTACGTGTAGTGATGGATGACTTAAAATTTGTGAAATTTAATATGTAAACAAATTCAGCTATGTTACAAGACAAACTCAGCATACTGCATTATTTTAGGTATTAAACAAGGAAAGAAAATTTCAAAAAAATTATATGGAAACCTGCAGATGTAGGAGGGTGTATATAAACAAACAACTACAGAGGTATATCAGTTGGTTTCCCTCCCCACCCATCCACCCACCCACCCACCCACCCGCCTACCTGTCTGCCTGTCTGCGCAAAATGTCTGTTCAAATGACTGCCTGTCAGGAATGTGATAGAACACATACCACTCCATAAGATTATAAGTACAACACAGTAAACAAAATGATTCAGGTCATGAAAACACTGTCAACTTAATTAACGCTTTCTGTTAGTTAGACACCTGCCAATGCGGGAATGGTCAAGCCTGAATTGCACAGTTGGTGAGGCATACTTAGACCATGCTCTGCCTACCAGAAATTGTGGACCCTAGAAATGCTGTGGTGAATGTGGTCGAGGTGACTTGTACAGTAATGATCTGGTCTAGTGGACTGATTGGGTGTAGTGGTTACAGCAAACAACAGATGCATTATTAATGTGTGTCTAGCAATAATATATTTCTTTAATTAATTAATTATTGAAATAATTTACCTTAACGTATTTGTAATATTTCACTGTTTCACCCGAGTAATGAAAGTACAGCATGCACACACGGTTCATGGCACATCACCGTGTACTACTGTTTCAAGATTGCTTTGTAACGTCAGTTTTGACTTCATGGAGTAATTTCTATTCCTAATTATCCGCAATTCCTACGGCATACGATTCACTTCTGTAAAAACAGTTGTTGATCACTTGTGTTAAAAGAATTGAACGCCTGGACTGAACTAGAACATTCCTTTAAATAATGCTTTCATGGCAATACAAGAAAACATTGTGTGAGAAATTGATAGTTGTAAGATGACAATCGCAGCAAATATTTGACAAGATGTGTGAAATACGAGGTGGTGTAACGTCAACGATTTTTTTATTCTATTGTGCGTATATGCACCGTGAAATATATTTCTTCATCTCATTTCTTCCAACTATATATGATTGAGCTGCTAACATGCTATAGATTGCTATGTTCAGAATTTTTCACCTATTGCTTTTCATAAACAAGATCACACAAAAAAGAATAATTGACTGACTCGCCAGGAGCCGACTTTTATTGTATGGAGCCATTGAATTTTACTCTGTGGACAATTTAATTTTAACTGTCTATTCAAAGGTGCCTGGCATATGTAATGTAGACTGACAGGTCTGCTCAGGTTATATAGATCTGTAATCATATAGATCATACCGAAACTGGTAGATTATATAAATCGTGCCTTATTACATAAAGCATACCATAATATACAAACCAGTTGGAGACAGTCGACTATTTAATTACACCTGATCACGTCACCAGTGCATACAGACAGCAACCTTACAAACAGATTATAAGTATACACTGCTGAGCTAATCCATGAGATTAATTAACAGGTATTTAAAGTAAGTTTCATGCTAAAATCTAGTCATATGTTTTGGCTCATTTATATAAACACTATTTGTGTAATTACATCTGGAAAATATTGATCTCTTTTTAATTGTTGCCATCGCTGGTCTCTAGGTTTAGTACTTTCCTAAGTAAATACTATATTTATTAAATATTACCAGAGCAGACAGACGTAAGTAAGTATATTCTCTGAAAGTGCTCTGTGAGTTGATAAGTGAAATGTCAAAATTTATGAGGAATTTAAATTAACAAAAATGTCTAACCAATCACAAAATGTGCAATCAAAGCCACTTTATGGGTTGATCATTATAAAACCACTTCTTAAAGCTTATCGCATTAATGAGTTGTCAAAATCAATGCCAGTATCAATGACAGGATAAAATGGATGTTTGACCAAATCAGTGTTTCTTTTGGTGTTATAATGGCTAGTTCATGCCATCTTAGAGACGATTGCAGTATTGGGAATCTGACATACTATGCCACTACCGGTACATTCATCAATATTCCCAAATTGTTCAGGCATGTGAACTATGAACTAGTTATTAACATCTTAACCTGCCTGTCCTTTCTATAAAAGAGACATGTCAATCCTTTGCACTGTTAACATATGAATCTGCCTAATAACTTCATATAGCATTTCTAATGCTGTTGAACCACAATAGAAGCTCTCCATATTTTATTCTTTACTAAATACAAATGTGATGCATTAACGTGTCTATCAAAATGCAACCAGTTGCAGTGAAAACATATCATTAATATTCTAACAGCCCAGCTGATTCTCGTGAGGCACAAACACATGACATTATTATACATTTAGACAATCGTGACATTGCCATTGAACCATGCTTTGCAACATGTAGATATGTATAATCATAAAGCAGAAAATTATAAGTTGATTTTAAACATCCACTGTCCAATACTATTTGTGATCAGTCACTAATTTGAATTAAAAACCATCCTCAAATTATTGTGTACATTTGTTAAAATCATTACACTTCCTAACTGTGAACTACTTTGTAATCATATACAAAGCCAAACATCTTTTCCCATTTTTGCCCAAATTTCACCTGATACAGTTAAAAATATTATAAAAACCAGTCCAAAATGTTAGACTAGATTTGAACAAATGCCACAACGGATCGGTTTATTTATTGCACGATGAATTTGAAACAAGACAAAAATAACCAAACCGGATGCACCGTTAACAGTGAGAAGGCTCACCGATTACAACAACAAGGCTTACCATGAGTTACGTCTAGAAAACCTGTGATAAACACACACAGCTTGAAGCATGCAGCATCATAAGTACAGGGCACCAAGTGGAGGTGTCAACGTGTGATTCATGTCAATTCATGTGTCAATCCTGTATACTGTGTCAATGGAGTAACTTATTCCAGCAGGAGTCTAAATTAAACCTGAAGGATTGTTCAGTGTTTCACAGTACTAGGTATCCCATTGTAGGATGTACAACGTGCACAATATGTTAACCAAACTGACAGTGTTGATATAGCTATGACAAATATACAGACAACTGCCTGTTTCAATCATCTATTGTATGTCACACAATGAGCCTCCTGTAACTTATAAGTTTTTGTTATTCCTACTACTAGTGTCGCATAATGATTGTGGTATTAAGTCACTAAAACCTGAAAATGGTATAACATTCACTCAATTCAGCATACTTCAGACACCAAAGAAAACTAAAATACTTTCTGAATATATAGGCCCACTCTAGTTATTAAATACATTTTAAATAACAAATGTCCAGATCTTGCAAATTGTAGAACATAAGTTTCCAAAACAAACACACAAAGCCAGAGAAACTGTGAACATTAGTACATATCAGACTTCACATACCTTGCAACCGATTTTGTTGCCGACAATTTCTTATTCCTCGGCATCGGAGCAACGTCGTCCTGCTCCGACTGTATGGTGGCATCCCCTGGTGGTAGTTCCATGGGACTATGCTGCAACGATCCATTACTCATACTCTTGGTTATCCTCCCTCTCAAAACATCACCAGTTGACGTGTTATTCTGTGCGACACTGTCAACACTTGCTGTTATCCCGTTCGAGTCCTGTTGCCCGGGGATATTTCTGGGAATGTGTGCTGAGCCCGTGTCAGTGTCCCCCAGTCTCTCCTTGGATGTTGCAGGGGAGGGATGGGATGTCTTCCGTGGGGCGGAGTGCCTTATTTCCTGGCTGGATCCGTCTTCCTGCCCCCTCTGGGCGCTATGCGGAGCAGGGCCACCATTGGCCACCGGCCCTGGTATCTTGCTCATGTCGTCTGTTTGGCTGGTCCCGTCCACCAAATATCAGTCTAATCCGACACAATTCTTTCTAAAGCTCCACTGCCATCACTTCACCTGTCTTCTTGTGTCTGTGGCCTGGGGAAGTCTTGTGTCTGTGGCCTGGGTAAGTCTTGTGTCTGTGGCCTGGGTAAGTCTTGTGGTAGTCTTTGGAAGGTTGTGTGGAGTTCACTAATCCCTCACCAGTTTCATCTGAAACTATATACCACTCATTTAACCACCTTCAAATGCAGTTAAACCAACAGCCAAATCAACATTGACTATGCTCAATTTAACACTTTACGTTTGTTCAACTATGAAGAAAGTAAAAGCAAAGTCTACATTAAGCGTCCTTTCTTGTGTAGCACAAAACACAAACTGCTTATTGACTCATTGTGACCACAGCAATAGGTCACCAGTTACTCTGCACCATTACACATTTGTTGCTATTAATTAAGTCCAACGCTGATCCCTAGGGATCATTGCTGTTTGACGGGATTGCCTAGCAACACGTTAAGATGTGCGTAAAAAGTGCTAAGAGGCAACATGGAGACTCACAAGACATGTACCTGTTTGTATCGGCTGATGAAGTCTCCTAGAAACCTTGATCAATGCGGCCGCGGACCACGATTTGGCAACTCGACCCTTGTGCGTCTGACGAGACACGCCAGTCGAGTGAAGAATCAATGTACAATGAGCCGGTCTAACAATGCAGATTAAGTTCCATGGAAGAGACGACCAATTACGGTTTACCAGGCTCATGCTTAGCTGGCTCACTCAACCGGGACCGTCTCCATTCAACTTCTCAGGCTCTAATTGTGTGGTGTTCCAGCTGAGATTGTTATCCACATGTACCCACATGTACTATTCATTCATGAAAATACTTAGTACTACTTACATAGAAGATTTTTACTAGATGCTATAATTAATGGACCATTAAAAAACTTTTAAAACCTGGGTACATGGTCATAATCAGTACATGTGGATTACCTTGAAAACATAGCACACTTCACAATTAATAACGTGTACGGACAGTATTTGAGTTCATACACCTGTATGCATTACCTGTCCATGCCCACAGTCAACAGTGTTCTGCAAATCTCTACTCTGTAACTGCCGAATGATTGGACTTTGTAGCTTTAATCCGAGCACACTATTCTCAGGTTACGGGCGTCATATTCTAATCTGGAAATAGCAAGTATGCATATCAAAATTCACTACTAGATTCCTACCAACCCATCCTGTTAGCTACACATAAATCTTCAAAATTTTGTTTATAAGTGTTGTGCATAACAGCATAATAAACCATATGAGGTAAAGTATCAAATATACACTTGGTGTGCTTTGTTTGATTTGGATTTCGAGAGTGTGTTTGGTGTGTGGCCAATGACTGTATCATATAAACAGCTTGACTGTAGCTACTGCGTCATATAACTTGTAGACTGTAGCCGTAGCAATGGTGATAAACAAGCTTCTGCATTAACCCAAGTACACGTTAACAGACATACATACAAGTCAGTCGAGATGTGAGAGTATGACCTAAAGTAAAATACAAACAGACATGTGATTCCCATTTTCAAAGTATTAACTGATTTTGGAAGATTGTTTGTTTCTTAGTTTTATACCTATCTACCACCCATCCAGTGACATTTCTACACATCCAAAATGTGTTTAATCCATCCAAATGATGGGTGGACAGGTCTGTATATAGCTATGCTTCTATCTCAGAACAATGGAACGAATATATGTTTACATTACAAACGCATAACTTAGGTAATAAAGCTAATATACAGTACTGCCAGAAAGTAACTGGTACACTCACTGAAATTTGTATTTGTACGCTATTGTCTATCTGTTAGGCAACAGCACTCTCAATTGTCAATTAAATTTAATGTTCTGTAAGAAGCATGATACATTAGTAATCCTCTAGAGGGCAAAACATTAAATCTAACTGACAATTGGGAGTGCTGGCTCCTGATAAGTAGACAGCAATGTAGACAAATTAATTTCAAAGTGTCTTTTACCAGTTACTTTCTGGCAGTACGTGTACCGTACAGCTGTGTATGCAAACAGAGTTATGGCAAGGGAAACATTCAGATCCGATGTTTCCCCTGAGGAAAGCAATGGTGGTAGGATGGGCTGAGCAATCACAGAGGGCATGATGCCATGCTATGTGCATCCTGGGGTATAGTACCCCAGAACTATGTTTAAAACTAGCTTTTAAATGGTGCATTCTGAAGTGTGTTTTAACCTACATTCCCTGGCATTTAGATGGGAAACAAATAAAACTACAAGTTAGCAGCATGTGAACATGTCTATACCACTATTTCTGTAAAAATCAAAGGGGACTAAGCATGCTTATTTCACTGAATAAGAACCTTTTTTGGACTTTCCTAGGTCACCAGTAGCTATGAGGTGGCAATTTTGGCATATTTTGAGTGAGGTGGCATTGAAAAATAGCAAGGTGGCATTGAAAAATAGCAAGGTGGCCCACCTCGCTCATCATACAGCAAGGGAAACACTGCTCTATGACTATGTTTGTGGTTTGCAAGTACTGCATATATATATATATATATATATATATATATATATATATATATATATATATATATATATATATATATATATATAAGATACTGTATTCACCATTGTATGCATTTCACTGATAGCTTGACAGCATAAGATGTCTGTGCTCTAGGCCATAAAATACATAATTTCTAAAGTAATTATAGCTCATTGTCTTATTAAATAAAGGCAGCTTATTTATATTAATGGCATAATGTCTATATCCGTATATGTGCAGCACTTGTCTTGAATTTACATGTCATATTATTGGGTGCACCCATTTTACATATCTAGAATTGGCACACTTCGAATGAAAAAAACGTGTAGCCTACCGCCGTGGGCCGCCATAAATGCCCATATTCGGGAGTAACAAATCAACTAACCGTCTGATTCTCTGAAATGAATCTGGACGGAAGGAGTGGTACACATGCACTGCCATTGAATTGCGACGCATAGCCATAGCACATGTCATAGGCATAGGCCTGTATATAATTATAGCCATAGCAAAACGCCATGGACACGGTTAATTATTGATTTGTTGTGGAATGTTTTAGATACTGCATTGTGTACATATTATATATTATGTATTGGTGTGTGATAGTCGTGGAAATATTACAGAAACTTAACTAACTTTGTCAAAGTCAAGGTCCAGCCTATAAAGCCATTAAAGGGGTAAGTTCAACGCCGCGAAGTATAAAAATTGCCGGTAACTGAAAGTTGGAAACTTCAATCATGCCAGGCCCCTGGACCAACCCAACTCGAAGCCCGCCAATTAACAATACCTTATCGCCGTGCGATAAAACGGACAAGATTTAATCACACCTGGATGTTGGTTCTGCTCTCAAATAAGATATCAGCCGTTTTCAAAACAAGTAGAACATTTTTGCCATATCACACGTCACAGAAAGCGTAAACTGCTACTGGCCTAACGCGTATGCACGCATTGGTCGCTAGGGCGAACAACGCGACACCTAGTGTCATTCATTACATTACAACTTTCACTCTTCAGAACTCGGATCAAAGGCACAGCTAGTAAACTATTTTTCTATAATAATTACGACTACGTTACTCTGGCCCTCGCCGTTTTTTATAATAGAAAGCATGCTCCCTCTCCTCCTTCTTGATAATATCATGGAAATCCCAGTTGATGAATAAATCCTCCTGGAGACGGGAGTGGATGGAACCTGCCAATCACTCTGAATCTGAATGGGATACGTCGTAAGGAGCCAATATTGGCTATTATATACGACGGGGGGGTGTGTGCGCATATTATTGAGTGTTTGAGCCGCAGATTAGGCGGCTGAAATCAGTTATGGTTTCAGCCTGGACCTGCGACTCATTAAGTTGGTTCCAGTCAACTATTGTTTTTACAAAAAATGAATTCTTAAATTGTTCACTGTTTTATACTTACCATTATCATGACATTAATATTGACCATGTCCTACTGCCATTTAAACGGTGCGTGTGTTATAAAATTATATGAGCGCTATACTGCTATATATAAACATAGTCAGTCTCAGTAATTCAGAAGAGGTATGGGTAATACATATTCAGACTCCGCGAGGTGACGCAATATACTATCGCTATTATCTAACCGTTTCTAACGAGATAAATATTTCTCGTAAAAAGACACGAATAATAATAATTAATATCAAAATTCAAGCTATGCCGACAATATTCACATTATACCAGTGGGTGGTTGTATATTTCAATGTTGCAAAGGAATGTTTGTTTTCATGTGGAGGGACCATCATTATTTTAGTTAATAGGCCTACATATAACAATCGTCGTGTACTTTCAGTATGCATGGACCATGGTATATCCAGCGCACTTGACTACAGTACAGGTATTAGAAACCTGCGACGTTTGAAACGTGTTCATGAACGTACTGAACAGCAAATAGAGCATGATATGTATTGTGTCGATAGGATAATTAGGATGTTCCACATTATTTATTGTTTACCACAGAGATTGTTGCGAGAAAAATATAAATTCTTATACAGCATATGGTATATATCTACATGGTATCCTGTTTTATATTCCACCCCTGATAGACCTTTTCATTCGAACACCTTGCTTTCTCAGGGGAGTACTTAGCCAACATGACTAATACCATGCAATCCTGCATAAATGTCAACCATTGTCTACTGCCATCCATATATTTCATGTATAAATACCAATATATATATATATATATATATATATATATATATATATATATTGGTATTTGAATGAAAACGTCTGTCATAATAATAAATTGCCAATGCAGCATTTCGAATTTACCTGTTCTCATTTGTTATAAACCCAACGTGCTCACACAAAATTGAGATAGACCAATGCATTGCACACACATTGGCCACACACCAGAACATGGTGAATATTAAATGGACTGATACTCTCCAGAAACCTCCAACTGCACCACCATGCCCCATCTCCTCCCATCGAAGCTCGCAGTATGCTGAAACTGTGTTCAATATTTCATACTGAAAATGTGTTCCATTTTAGGAGAATGCAAACACCGTTTTTATTTTGTTACTGTGGAAACAATACAGGCCCTTGAAGTGTCCAAAATGTGTTGCCTGTTCAGTATTAGAGGTGGTACAAAGGTAAACAGACCGTGAAACAGCGAGGGTAGACCTCCAAGTTAATATCACATGTCATCTGATATAGAAGACTCCGGTGATTTGGACATGTCTGTCTTATGCCACGTGAAAGTCTAATTACTATTGCTTTACAAAGATTTCAGAGGATCAAGAAGACCACACAAAAGATCAAATCAGGCATGATACTAGACTCGCACTGCTAACAGCAGAGCGGTGTGCTGTCGACAGGAAGAAATAGCTGGTGTGTCACCCAGGAGGCCAGCGAAGGGTTTGGCCTATATAGTCATGTATGTGAAACAAAAAGGTTTTGTTGCAATTTTTTTTAAATGTGCAAATAACAGGACAATGGGTCACTGGTTAAAGGCCTAGTTCTAACCACTGAGCTTACAGCACCCCTCATATTGGGATATGGTTCAAAGTGTCCCTCTTAAGCAGATTTCCCTTACATCTGGGTAATCCGAGTTCACTATATAGAATGTAACGGCTACATGTACATGGTTTCTTGTCTCCACAAACTTCTGACATAAACTAGTGTGCTTATGCAATACTGGTGCCACCTGGCGAATATTAATAAAACAATATCTTTTTACACAAAACAGCTTCATCTTATTCTGAATAAGTCTTGTGTGATTGTTATTTTGTTACAGCCACGTCATCTATGAGAGATTTAAGATCATAATCACACTAGAGACACACAGTTGTATGCAATGTTTTATTAAACACAGAAATCATATTCAACACCAACACAGAGCATCAGAGTTAGTTGAATCTGTTAAGATCTACCTTAAATAAAAATGTTGCTGGAACAATGGCTCATAATCGCATCGCCATTTCTTGTAGAAAGCGAGACCAATCAACATATGCATACTGTGTCAGATTGGTTCTCGCTCTAAACAAAGTTCAGACTGCTCAAATAACATTACAGAAATAAAAAAAATAAAAATCCAAACAAACAAGCAAAATTACTTGACAAATCTTATCATTTAATTAGCCATGAATTCAGAAAGTATGTGAGCAAGACACAGAAGTCGATATTGTATTTGCATATAACAAGGGGCTGGATGATTTCTTGATATCACAAATAACAGTAAACGAGTTAGTATCTTTCCAATGCTAAATGTCGGTACTCAGGAATAAAAACTTCCCTTCCAACATAAATTCATACAAAAACACCTTATGTAGTTCAGCCAATATGAACAGCCGACGGGCATACACACATACACACACACATACATACATACAAGGGCCTGGTTATGTATGTCAGGCTGTAGTTTGAGACCAATATGTCGCACATACACGCCATTCTAATGACGGCAGTTCTTTAATACCGATTGCATGAAGTGAGGTGAAATGTAATGGAACATGTTCAATGATTTCTCAAACATCGACATGCCTGAGAAAAGAACGAGACAGCTTTCATGCTACCAATACCCAGCATCATGCTAGACAATGCATGCATGCGAAATCGCCACATAACCCTCTGTGAAAGACTGCCAGAAATATTAAACAAAACAGAGAACTGATTCATTAAGAAATGAGCTCATCAGAAAATTCATCATGAAATACAATCTCTTACTAAACTCTAGGATTTTTTTTTGAAATGCAAAAAGGAGAACATTTCTGTGACACATCAGTGAGTCTCACAGCGACACATCATGGCATTAACAGTTTTCAGAATACAAAATCACAGTTAAGGAGCAAAAGTCGATTTTTAAGAGCAAAATCGGACATATGAGCTCATAAGAACGATCCATAAACCATTTGCAAGGCACCAAACAAACCTGCAGTTAGGAATCTGACATGTCTGCTGGCCTAGTATTTAGAAACATCATATGGACATGGTGTCATGTCAGCACATAAGGACTTCAACCAAATCAGTAATAAACAAGCAGAAACAACCCATAATAATCCAGCTTACTTCTGTTTTGTATTTACGAGACCTTCCCAGTTAACGGGAATGTATGTATCGAGTTTACCATACAAAAATATTATAATCTAGCACTTCCCTGGAAACACAAAGGAAAACTGGATGATAGGCAGATCAATCTTGATACATGTATTTTTATATTACTGAGAGTGCAGTAGTATTTTTTTTTATTAAATAAGCTTACATTCTCATTTGTACTTTATTTGTATAAGTGTTATGGTTTCTTGTCTCCACATATAACTCTGACACCAAATAGGGCTCTTATGCAACAGTGGTGCCACCTGGCGAATATTAACAAAACAACTTTTTTTACACAAAACGTATTCCTTCTATCACTTTTTCTTATTCCGAATACGTCGTCAATGTGATTACAGTGCTATTACTGCCACATCATTTGTTTCCATATTTTTGGAAATCTGACAAGAAGAAACATTGTTGGGCTTTGGCAGGATATTTCAGTTGCATTAGAGTGCTACTAATATATCATCATCAGGGGTACAGGGCAGTCACGACCCAACATTATTTTTCCTCAATTCCATAATTATATGGACAAGAGGACCACAGGAAAAAAAAAAGTTAGACATGAAACAACATGGCAATGACCACCAGTTTACAGTGGCCAACACAGGAACCAAACG
Organism: Ridgeia piscesae; assembly: GCA_025642075.2. Classification (NCBI taxonomy): domain Eukaryota; kingdom Metazoa; phylum Annelida; class Polychaeta; order Sabellida; family Siboglinidae; genus Ridgeia; species Ridgeia piscesae. The sequence goes on from JAODUO010000047.1 coordinate 198,690, forward strand.
ACAGTGTAGGTGCAGGCAAAATGGGATGGACAACATTTATCGAATCGATATGTTACACAGTTGGTATTTGCCTACTCATCATGTAAAACAATTCATTGAATCATGACACTGAACGAAGCACCTGCCACCCACCATCCATGTAACCACAGCACTGGCAGGTGACAAGATACAGCAGTCAACAACATCACCAACCATATGATATACGTCACAGCAAATGCAACACTTGCTGGTGTGTCATTATCGACGGGCCGATGCAGACCGTCACAATACAAAACCTGGGCCGCCCGCAAGGAATACACCTCCGCCATATCTTCAACAACACGTAGAAAACGCAACTGCAACGCAGCCACGACTTGATGACACAGTAACATATTTGTAACGGGCGTTAGCTTCAAATACAAACAGTGCCTTTCCGACGCTAGCAAAACACCGTTTCTCTCACTGATAACAGCTTTATATATATATATATAAATTGTCAACATGTAGCAGAGCATGCGGCTAATCGATTGAGTGGGCAGCAGCATATTCACAGATACATCAGTTGCAATGCTGCATCTGTCTAAGCTCACAGCGACTGCCACAAGCCATTTGCAACTCATACACACATTCAAACATTTAACAACCACCGAAATACATCGAAAAACAAGACGTATAATAATAATAATAACAATAGCTTTGAACTTCAGCCGTTTGGGCCACTTATTTTCACACATAATCGATTCATTAATTTAACAAACAAACAAACAATTTTGCCATAGCTTATCACGGAAACACACACAGATTAGCAATGGCACGACAGGAACAGGACAAGTGGCACAGTGAGTGACCATATAGGATAACAACAACACGAGCTCCGTTTGCAACACCAAAATACACGATTAAACACAAATACAATTTAAACAAACAAGACATGGACATGTAAAATCTGACGAAAATCGTTATGAAAGTATTCAAACATGTCTCATTCTGCGGGTTCAGTAATGACCAAAACTGGACAAGGAAGATAACCAACATGTCACGATGCACAGCATGTATCTTGCCCTGCCGTGCCATATCTTGGACAGCCTTGACCAACGTCCAGGCTTCGGACAGAACTTCCACCTAGTTAACGTACTACACGAGCACCGTTACACGACATTCTCTCATTAATCCTATCACAAAATGCCGCATCTGCATGGGTCTGACGCACCAACGTTCATCCAAATATACAAAGCTTAACCCTCTCCCGCCAGTGGCCAGTCGTGCCATATTGCAGTTTCAACACTACTGCTGCGCCAGCTAGTGAATGCATTGCCAACCAAACTGTGCCTAGGCCAGAAGCAAGTGCAAGCAAACTACAACTCAACCTGACCAATCCTGACAGGAGCCTTTTGCATGAGAACAGGCAGCCACTGAGGCAGAAACAACCAAACTAGACACACGCGTCACCGGATTCAGCACCTGGGCAAATATGTGGGAAACTGGGTAATCAGTGTGCTGAGAAATCTCCATGGGAAAACAATCTGCAGCTCACGTTTAACCAACATGGTGGATGACTAAAAAACAGAAGTGTTCCGACATAATAATGTCTGCTCCATGTTCTTCGATGGATCCAGTGACTGTGTATCAACGCTGTATGTAAATGTCTATGTCAAAGTTCGCTCACGGTTGCACACAAGTTAAGCACTGAAAGGCAATGTGACACACACACGTACGCACGCACGCGCACCCACACACACACACACCAGTATTAAAGAGGTCAATCTAAATTTCTGCATAGTTTCGCCACAAACAACCCAGATGCCTGTCTCTCCTGCAGACTGTGCTGGCGAATGAAATGGAAGCAGTTCTCTGTCATTGAAAACTGTGTGTCACACCCGGTCTCACAAACAGATCTCATCACGTTTTACGTGTGTGCCATCTTGCAGTCCATCCGTGAACTATCAAACACAGTCAGCAGTAAACGCTGTCTAGCAAAGCTGTGCAGAAGCACGAACTGCCGCCAGCAAGTGAAACAGCTTCGACGTGAAAATACAGAAGGCACATCTTTGGTTGAAGTAGCCGCTGATTCATCGGAGGCTTATTCCTCGCAGTGGCATGTAACCACCTCCTTGCAGCATTTGGCTACGAACCAACTCGGGCTTTAGGAAGCACGCTTCCTGATCAAATGCTTGCGTGCCAATTGAATTGTGCCAATGCGATATGCCAAATAGGATACTGCCTGTGACTCAGTTAGCCGAGGTCATTCTTTTGTTAGTCACATCATTTGGAACTCTCAAGTTAAAAGGCAGAAACAAGGTTTCAGTTGTTAGTATCCTAATGAAATTGAAACTGACTCTCGGCAGTATAAAATAGCATGTAAGTTCTACGGTTGCTACCATCCTGTTGGTTTGCTGACATCATGTATTCAAGAAGGTATCAGACGTACACCTATAATGTCACATGTTAATAGAAAGACTTCGTTGTCAAATGACAACCTGGTCTTCTCCAGTTGCTGCCAATGCGTTCTGCCTCAGTTGTACTGGTTTTTGTTGTAAAACGTTACTCGGGACGTACCTGCAAGCAGAACAGATAGTACTGAGCATCACATCTAAATATGTATGGAGGCGTTCTGATGACATAGAAGTCTCACACATATCAAATGAAACACAGCATTAGTTAATTTAGTACATGTAACATTCCTTTTGTTTCAGGTTTGAAAAGTCGCTAACATACTTCACATGTAAGGTTCTTTTCAGAACTGTTAACACTTAAAAAATACCTATCCATACAGTACAGTGGACTAGTTCTGAGACATGGCTTCACAGGTAACAGGAAAGTCTAAAATTTAATAGTTAACTACACCAGTTAGCATAACACTGAGCACAGCACTGGGTGTCATAGAAACTAAGTGCACCTAAGAGGTCAGGGGTCATGCTCCTCAGAACTGACCTTTCCTTCATGTGACCGGTTGCTTAGCAAAAACTCTGTCAAAGCGTAAAAATGGGTGCCAAACATGTAGCATGTTTGTGCATATCGTCATATATTTTGTTGAAATTATGATTTCATATTTTTATGACAAAAACATACAGAAATATTCGCAGTAGTGTCCACTAGATGCCACGGTGCATAAATAATGTAATTCACATATACAAGTACCACTATAAACATTGTTGTTTGAGGCAAAGCTTGACGTAATGGACACATCACTTCTTACTTCAGAATGATGCATTCATTCTGATGTATCTACACTTCAAAAGTCTACGAGTATAATGTGACAATTTTGTGAAATAACAGTTGAGGTGAAGACTTGGTTGTCACATCAAGGGGACCACCATGCTAGGACCCAGTACACTGTCTGCGGGGCAGGTATGGACCATGGATGTATGGTAACACCTAGCGGTGAACACTTACGTTTACTTCTCGTCACCTTCTCCCATTCTGAAACATCAACATTGCCACTGGTCAGTCAATATCAGACAACTTTTATTTTTAATTTACAAGTATTCCTATATATTTGTAACAATACTTATGCACAGCTAGTAATGTTCCTTCTTACTACTTACTGCTGGTCACCATAATTCCTTTCATTCCTGATTATTTCCGACAACATATTTCAAACAACGGCTCTTGAAATGCCAAATCACCACAAGCCCGAATATATAAATAATGACCAGGACTAGAACTATACTCTACACTGTAGTCCGCTAGTCCGTACACTAGAAAAGATAAGGGCAGACTAGTAAACCTGCCTAATAACTAGTCCGGTTGTCTAGTAAAGGTCAATATGTCTAGTGCTGGTTTCATATATCGAAGTATCGCGATACTTGCGAAAGTTCGATACCGATATTTAGTGGTATCGCGATACTTCGATACTTTTGGTATCGAACGCCCACTGTTCGATACCTTCGATACCTTCGATACCTTCGATACCTTCGATACCTTCGATACTTCGATACTTGACATCGAGTCCATTCGACGATGTCGATGCGAAGACGCAACATCGTTGTTGATGACGACGTTGTTTACGGGAGCTATCACTACAGCGCTTCGCAGCCTAAATTGACTTAGGCGTGTTTGTTTAAAAATAATATAACATAAAATGTGAATTGTTTTCTAAAACTTTATTGTAGAGTTAGTTTGTATAATAACTGTTTTCTGTGAGCGATCTTAGCCTACCGTAAATCCTGTATTACTAGCCGCGGCTACTAATACAGTAGTGTGTAGCCGAAATGAGGACGAAAACGCCAAAGTTGGGGTGCGGCTTTAAATACAGTAATTTGCCGAAACAAATTGACATTTGGGTCACAGAATTGCCAGTATAAACGTGAAAAACTTACCGAAGAAACAAAGCCGGTTTTATAAATAACACATTGTATTACAATTGCTACTTGTGCTAAACAAATGATATAACACAGTTAATAAAATCCCATGTCCATAAAATGTTCAGATACAACGATCAGAATATGAAAATATGTCACAGTTAAAACACCACAAGTCCCTTTCATCGTCGCCGTCAAAGAATGCCTTGGCTAGGTCGGGGAAGGGAACGGCTCGGCGGCACCATTTCAGGTATCCATTTCAACTTTGGCAACATCGTTGACCTTTGCCGTGGGTCCGCGTGCACCAATAATTCCTTTCACGGTTAATATAATCCTTTGTCAACACTATTATAGTATTGTCGCTGTCAAAGAACGCTGTCGCGAATGGCATGATGGTGTCATTCAGTGTAATGTGTTCGTGTCTGAGTCATTGCTGCTGCCACACGAGCCGGGCAAATAAATGTTATGTCATCGTCCTTTGTTAGCATAAATCCCACGCCTTCTGTTTTGTTTTGACATTAGTTTTAATCTCAGTTCCAAGAACAATGTTCACACGTTTACAAAAGCCAGGCTTCATGCCGATTGTCAAAATAACACCACACTCTACCAGGGCTTCCCAGCCATTGACGACCGAGTTAATTGCATTTGCTTTGCTTTTCCCCCCGTTTTTGTCCAAATTAACGTAGTAATATTCTGATTAAAATACATACTGTGTCGTACTTATAAATGCATTACAATGAGTCTTTCAGTTATTCATTTATGATCATTATTAGCAAAGTTATGACTTCTATAAACACGTAAAAATCCAAGCTGGCTAGGAGTGCAAGTATCAGTTAATTGTTGCTAGCCGGGGAGCGCTTTAAGTAAGGTCGGACAAACAAGGCTTGGTAGAAACTCGGGATTTGGTCAAAAGTCGGGGTCGGTTTAATTAGGTGTGCGGCTATTAATACAGGATTCTACGTAGGTCAGACTTCCTAGCCTCGTTATCAAACCAAGATCGTACGTGACCTACTTGTGATACTTTCATCTTTGGATGTATGGACATTCTGCCACCCAATTATATTCCGATAGCATGGTGAAATTGTGGTAATTTCCCCCCCCGTTTTTGTCCAAATTAACGTAGTAATATTCTGATTAAAATACATACTGTGTCGTAATTATAAATGCATTACAATGAGTCTTTCAGTTATTCATTTATGATCATTATTAGCAAAGTTATGACTTCTATGAAACTCCAAATTGCGTGCGCTATGGCAGTATGTCGCACGCAGTTAATGGCCTTGGCTCAAAGTCGGGGTGCGGCTTTAAATAAGGGTTTTGCCGATATCAAACAGCGCGGAGGAAATTCGGGATTTAGGTCAAAAGTCGGGGTGCGGCTTTAATTAGGGGTGCGGCTAGTAATACAGGATTTACGGTAGGTCAGACTTCGCTTAGCCTCGTTATCCAAACCAAGGATCGTACATGACGCTCTCGCTTGGTGGCACTACCATGTCATCTTTCTCCCTACTTTACTTACGGTTACGCGTACAAAAACACACATCCAATAGCATTTTTATAGAGTGTTTATTGCACGCACTAGTATTTATGAAACTAGTTTAATAATAATATTGTTAATATAAATAATTATTTGAGCACGATGCAGAGGCTTTGTTTATCCGGGTTCCGTTTGGTGGCGCTGTTTTGTTGTTTGGTGGCGCCACCATTTGCCGTACACGACGCCCACAACCAAGACGAACGACAACATGTCGAACGTTCATCGCTAATTTGGCACTTTTCCAACAAAGACTGTCTGCTATGCTAGAAACGTCTCAAAGATAGTGAGGGAAATACATCGAACATGTCACCAATCAAGAAGCTATCAAAACGTGATGATCAACTTTCATCGTACGGCATGTGATGTCAACGTCGTCGACGTCGTGGACAACGTCGCATTGCCATTGACTCGAGAACGTGTTCTATCGAAATATTCGACAATGAGCAAGCAGTGGACATCAAGTTACAGTCAAGCGATCGCCATCGATGCGAATCTACAAGTAACTCGGCACAGCGTCAAGAAGTGACATATACGACGTGACTGATTAACGATGACGATTCGCTTACTGCATCTACTGTCACTGTGACACTGGCACTGGCCAAACAGGTTCACCAGTGGCAGAGCCAGAGGTAGAGGAAGAAACTGACCTGTTCTTGAAAACAGTTGCAAAAACATAATGGGGCTTGTTATGTGTACTTGATAACGTGGTAATTTAAGTTTTATATTTAAAAAAATATTGGTGTGAACTGGGAAGTACAATTGTAATTTAAATTAATATTTTTTCAATTATTAATTAGTGTTATTTTATTGTAATCATCTATACAGTTTTGATGCTAAATCACAATTATCTTTATGATAGAATTAATAATAAAAAAGTTATAACAGTGAGGGTTCAGCTGTGCTAGCAGTGACACATTGACTTAAAATTAAGCTGCTATATTAAAGTGTATTTACAAACAGCTGGGGTGAAGTACTGTTATTAATTTAAAATAATTCCGTGCAATTAATTAATTAATTTGTCACTAGGTATTTTATTGCAGTTGTCTTTATTGTTTTAATATTATATTACAGTTACCTTTTAGTTTTACAACAGTAATCAATTATATTGAAACTGTTGTTTGGGTACTTACATAAATTGAAAATTGCATATTAATCATTGTTTGCATGACTATAAAATTGTCACATATTTCCCTACAAGTGAAACATTTTGTGTTTCTGTGGCATTAGTCTAAGTGGATAATAGTGTTTCTTTGAAGATCTCTACTGTAAATTTCGAGTATCAACTAAAAATCTAGTATCGATTGATATCGAAGAATTCTGATATCGAACCAGTAATATATCGATCGGTATCGAAGAATTCTGGTATCAAACCAGTAATATATCGATTGATATCGAACCAGCACTACTTCTGTTGCATACTGTGCTTCTACTGGGAACTGTGTTCTATGTGAAAATTAGACTTAATTACAACGTAAGTATCGAGTATCGAACAAAATTCAGGTATCGATCGGTATCGAACAAAACCTGGTATCGAACCAGCACTAAATTCCCACCCCACAGTAGTCAATCAAGTCTCAGTAGTTTGTAGTCACAGTGACCCTAGCCATAACCAATCCACAGGCCAGGATGTAAGTGAATCACAACTCATTAAAACATTGATAAATTGCTGCCAGTGAACAACTGGCTACTGTAGTGACAGCTTCATTTACTGATAAATGATGACATTTTCTTAACCATAGCCACCAGCTATGAACTTGTCTAGGCATTAATTGTAAGATTAACTGTTCTAGATACATGCCTATAATTTTCTAGTGTGTTATTTTTGTTAATTAATACATTCCAGCAGCAGTTTTTAAAAGACCATAATGTGAGGTCAATTTCCGGAATGAATATAAAAAATTCATAATGGTATCTGGTAGGGTCAATGAGCACAATTGGCATTTTTTGTCAATTGCACAGTTCTTCATTAATTACTGAAATTGTTATTTCTTTATTTCTTTGTCACCTTTATGAACACTGCATTATTTCTTAACTGGGGTTGCAAAAACACTGGGTTTTTTAGTTTTAAATAAAATTGTAACGTCTTAAATTTGGGTTGTTTTATCTTTTGTCAGTCTAGTAAACCTTTCGGCGGACTAGTAAACTTTTATATTTACTAGTCCCGCTGTCTAGTAAAATAAATGCTAAGTTCTACCCTGATGACTGAAAAAAATTGTGTTAACCAACCACCCATTCCCAAATCCAGTCATGTGACACATCATGTGACACTCCAAACAAACACATTCAAAGACATAGCTGACTAGCTACTGGTGTCCAGGGCTTTATGCAGGACCAAATTATTGCCAGTCATACATGTTTTGGTTCACATGTGGATGTTAACTGTCAAGCCAGTTTATTAAACTTAAAATGTGTCTGATTACCTTAAATGGACTACAAACACACATTTACACTCACTTCTAAGACATAACTGACAATATCTATGCTTCTGGAACACATTTTTTTATCCTTCATTTTTGTACCCGCCCACCACGTGTTCACCCATATTTCTACCCATCCACGACAGTTATTACCCGTCCAAATGACGGGTGGACGGGTCAGTCGGGTCTCTGCATAAAGCTATGCTGATGTCTAGCACAGGCTTTACCATCAAAGGCCATATGTCAGTCATAATTAATTAATTTACCAAGTACATAATTTCAGACATTCATCGTTCTCAGTGACAGTGCGGGTTTCTTCATATATCCAACATGCCAATTCCAATTAGAGAGCTGACAGACAGAGAGAACCAGCACTTCAATTTGTTACTTAAATAATAACATAAATAATAACATATAAAAATAACGTGTTTACATGCAACAATTTGTCTAAATAATTACCTTTGTAAAGGAACGTAACGGCGCCCTCGACGTCAAACTTGCCTCGCTGGAAGTTGAAATCATTGGCACGATTATACAGTAGACTGGCGCCATGGCGACTGATAGGTTTGGCAGCATGCGACGGCACTGGCGAATCACTGACCAGATGAACATGTTCGGGACACGCATGCGAGACGCTAGACGATGCCAGGTCTGGTGCCACCCTGTGGTGTGGACTAGCAATGTGGGGCAAGACAACACCATTCACTGGCGTGAGGAACTTGGCCCGGTAAATGTCCGCGGCGTTACCGCCGGGCAGCTGCGATGACGACGTTGTCGCAGCAGCATGACTAAGACTACTATCACGTGGAGGCGGTGGCTGTACGGGGCCCGTCACGGGGTCGTCGCGTTCGCATGTCACGCATGCATCGTTGCAACTGCCCCCGTCGCTGTTCTTCGTAATCTCGTTCACGGAAATCGTCTCGGGCCCGAAGCCGAACGATATGCCAAGGTTTTGCGGTAGCTCGTTGAGCTTCTTGTCGAAAAATATAACAGACTTATTCGTTTTACTCCTCTTCATCGAACTGACGCCCGCCTTTGGTGCGACCACCGCTGCCCTGTTACAGCTGCCAGCACTTGGCAGTGCACCCACACGGGTAGCTGGAGGCAGACCACTATTATTCTGTGATGATAACATCTTGCTGCTGTCAATGTTTGTATTTACAATGCTAACTGATACGTCACCGACCACAGCACCAGCACTGCTTGGCAGACTTTTATTACTAGATTGTGTTTCCTTGGCAACAACGTCTTGCTTATCACTAGGTGGCACTGCGACAGCAGCGTGACATGGAACTTTCTCCGGGCATACACGCTGCCCGGTGATGTCCTCAGCAATGAATTCTGGGATGTCTGTATTTGGTTCCTCTTCAATGCCACTGGACCGAATCGGACAGACCCTTGATTCAATGCTCCCGCTATGAAGGCCACTGCACACAGAAGGCTCGGATCTTGTCCTGGGGCACGAGTCCAACCCTGAAACGGGCAGCGAACACGAACCATCGTTTATCTGGACGCCGTGTGTGGACGACTGGCTGCAGACGGATGCCTGGTCAGTAGATTCCATGTCCATCTGTGCCAATGTCTTTTTCGTGATGGTGACAACGTCATCAGGCATCACCAACGTTCTCACACTGTCGCTGTGTGGACTGGTATCAACGGAAGACAACACTGGCGAAGACAATGCCAGCTGTACACACGTAGACTGGGGTAGGGCCACGCTCGGGCCACACCCGGCCATAGGTTTTGTATTCTGTACACCTAATGGTTCTGTGTGTTCTACACTGCTGATCACAGCTTTCTCTCGATTCACGTCTTTTCCATATTTAACGCCGGCGGCGTGACCGTCGGCACCGGTCAGATGTGTCTGTTCGGCCCGATAGAGGGCACCACTGTCTTTCCCTGGCCGCTGTGCCGCCGCTATTTTTGCATAGGACTGCTTTGCGAGGTTACTAGGTGAAAGCCCTCCGTCGAGCCGCCCGCCAAGATCAGAGCCAATCGGCACAGACTTCACTGACTCCATATCACTGTCGTCTTGCATACCATCCACAGGAGGGGCGTTGCCCGTAGAGTTGCGGCGCCCCTCCCGAGATCGCCCCAGCACTGGGAAGGAGGATGGGCTAAGCGCCCTCTCGACGTGTGCGTCGTCGGAGCATACGCTTGATGTCGGCGGCGGCGTCACCGAATGCACGCTGACGTGTGGCTTGCGATGAGGCTCCACCTGACACAAGGCATGAAACACAGAGTCCTTCTGCACGGCGGTGACAGCCTCTTTTGGTCGTTTCTTTTTCTTCTTCACCTCCTTGAACTCATCCTCCTGTGGGAGGCTGCAGCCAAAGTCTAAGTCTGTGAAGATGTACGTGTCGGTGACACCAACGATGTGGATCGGCGACACCAACGACATGTCTTTCGTCGACCTAGTGTCGAGTACAGAATTCATGTTGGCGACACTATCCGTCACTGAGCTTCCTTCACTTCCCGTGCAGACGTCCGACGCCTTCCCCTCCGACCCACCGCTTTGCCCCTTACTGTTCGTTTCCGACACTTTCCGCTCACCCCTCCCACACCCGGGCTTCTTCGCGGAAAAGGAAGTCTTCTGCTCAGTGGCACCACCAAGTGTCACCGGAGCAAGTGATGGAACGCCATTCACCTGTCCATTCTGTTGTCGCTGCTTCTTCTGGCTGTTATCGATGAAATCCACCAGCGTTTCGATCGGTTCATTACCGCGGTTACCGGGGATGTCTTTGGCCTGCATGGTGCAGGGTTCCTTCCGTCCGCGTTTCGCCTTCTTTGCCTTCTTCTCAAGAAAGCGACTATCGGAGGAAGATGACATTTGGCTCTGGCTCATGTCTGACAACTCGTAGCCACTGTCGGCGCGAGAGTGAGGCTCCGACGACCCACTGTCTGTCGTCTTGCCGCTCGAGGGTTGCTTCTTTGTCGTAGCAACCATTGGGTTCCCATTAATGTCCCTCTGGGGCCTGGCGTCCTCAGCCTCGTCACCTGTCAACATTGTCAAACATTTAACAGTATTCAATTATACAGTCTAGGTTCGTTATAGCTACTTTCCGTTCGTTATAGCTACATTTTTCCCCTGTTATAGCTAGTCATTAAGATTAGCAGGCAAACTAGTCCCGTTATAGCTACCGGTACTTATTTAATTACACAATTCAGGAGGGGACAGCAAGAGGGAGCATTAGCTATTTTAGATTACTGTAAGATTTCTACATGAAATATATTAATGAAGGACACATTTTAAAAGTCAAGAATGATATATAAATGAAACTGTCAGTTAAATGGAAAATAAATCACTTAGGCAAAACATTTTTTTCAGACAACTACCTTAATTGTACTGAGTAATTTATCAAAAAGTAATGAAAATTATCAATTATTCTTGCTATATGGTGGTGGGATGGCAGCATCATGTTTAACAATCATGGAATTGGAATCAAGATGTTGGGATGGTGTTTCCCCACCACTTGGAATTCCATCCCTCAACATGGTTGTTTGTCAGTTTCTGTGTAGACATTCCACATGTCCATGGAGATCTTTGAATCATCACCAAACTACATCTCCACAAATACTTAAAAGTTAAAAGTTATCAGTTGTGGAAATTCCTCCGTCGAACACACATCAAAGCCCTTATGGACATCAGCTGGATGGGGATGAAATAGTTGATGCTCCCTTATCTTGTTACATTGTAAAATGGAGAAATATAAAAGTAGCTATAACGGGACTAGTTCAACTGTCAAACTTAATTAGTAGCTATAACGGGAATAAAAAGTAGCTATAGCGGGAAGTAGCTATAACAGTAATGTCTGGAAGTTGCTATAATGGGAAGACACCGATTATACTATGTAAGTAATCATAGCCATTAGCCAGTGATTAAACATTTGTCAATGTACTGAAAGTGTGAATATAATGTACCTGGTAGTGGTTACCAACTTTTGACCAAAACAGAAGATTTTCTTTTTATATTTTAACGTTATTTTACAAGATCAAATTCCAATTCAATTTGTATTTTATTAAATTCCAATTTATGCAGTTTGTAACCAATTTAATTCTAATTAAATTGAGAACTTAACAAGCCTCTGAAAATGTCCATTTGGACCCTAACATGCAAAACAACTGCCATGCATGTCATGCGCGAAAATCACAATTTACAGCCCAGATATATCAACATTGGTAAACAGACGCACAATCCCCACCACAATTCGCAGGCTATGATGGTTTTAATCTGTTATCTTTCCCGTCAACACCGCTATCAGCAGATCAAACTACAGTGCACAATAACACAGTATCTGGACAAGTGCACTGCACATGTGACCCTATGTGATCCTACCTTTGGTATGCTTCTTCTTCTTCTTCTTTTTCTTTGCCATGGCACTCTCTGTGCTTGTAGTGTCATCAGCCTTACTGATGGGCGGGTCTTCCAGGCTTGAATGCTGCACCCTGCTTGGGATTAACTTCAGTGCTGTCTGCACCAACAATTCCGGATGAACTGGGTCACCGAAAGGAGGGTTAGGTCGTTTACTGTATGTACTTTTCTCAATGCGTGCCCGGTTGGCTGGCAGAGCGCATGAGGCAGCAGTGAGGCCACGACTGAATCCCATAGCACTGTCCGCGCTACGACCGTCGACGTGACTGTGCACACTGGTGCTGCCGTAGTTCTGAGACGCATACGAGTTCAGCGGTTGCAGTATACTCATTTTCGTGGCCTGGTTTATGCACTCCATACCGTCGTCGTCATCATAACTCGAGTCGTTTGGCATCTGCACGTAGCACTCGTCTCCAGTAGGCCTCACATTCACGTTGGACAGATTGTCATCGGAATCATCACCGCTGTGCACCGTGCCATCGGCGGAACTCACAGAGTATCGCTCGTCGTACTGCCGGTCGTTGTTGGCACGCATCTCCGCGTTGTAGATTTCCTCCTGCATCTTGTAGCGGGAGGAGGAAAGATGCGTGTCAAACATCCCGTGAACTCTCAGCTTCATCTCGTACTCCTCGGCCACTTGAGTCGAGTCGCTCGACGACGTCGTGCTGCAGTCGACCTTGTCAAAGAACGCGTCATTTTGACGAGTCACATCCGACGCAGTCTTTGGCTTTCCCAAGGCGTCGACTGCCCTAGCCGGGGTGATGTAGTCAAAGACGCCACGTTGGTCGTCTTCATTCTCGTCGTCTGTGTCGCCGCCACAGACCAAGGGCACTTTCGGCCGCTCCAGGCTCAGTACCAGATCGCTCTGCTCCGCATCTTCGCTGTCGGCGCCATCAGACAGTGGGGGTTGCGGGGACGTCGCACTGTGATTGGTCGGTGCATTCGACGGAGCTGCGACAGGGGAGTCTTCCATGTCCGCACGATCAGAGCACTGGAGGGCGGGTGGGTCACATGCGCTGTCACCGTGACAACCAAGACAGCCACCGTGTGACAGCAAGTGCTTGGGTCAACACGGCTCTCACACTGTCTTCAACCTGTCAACGGAAATACAAACAATGTCACACGGCAATAGGATCAGTTCAGATAAAACCCCTGGGAACCATTTCACTGACGTTGTTAAGAGCTCTTAAACCCAATTTTGCAATTTAAAATCGATTTTGATCCTAATTCCTTAACAGTATCTTTAATACCTAAAAACTGTAAACACCATGATGCATCTGCGTGATACTGTCCTGATGTGTGATATGTTTGGTAATACGGCAAATGATATTTGCATTTTGAAACGAAATTCCTTTAGAGGTCTTTATTTTAGTGAAACAGTACCCAGGTCCTTCAGTTTTGTTTGTCTTTAAAAAACAAATCAAACCAATTGGGTCTGAGAAAACAGGGCTACTACCTAATTTCTGGCCTAGGTATCTGGTGGTGCCAATGCACATTAGTGGGCAGCTGAGAACTATTACCTATTCGTGACCACTTTCATTTTCACTTTAGTTGCTAGGTGTCACCTGCATGTTGTGAAATGAAACTGCATATGTCGATACAATTTGGACAGGTTAAATTTCTTTGTAAACAACTTAATGCTGTCGTAGAGGCAGTTTTCAACAATTGTACAACTCTATTATGGTCAGGGCTAGGATCAATTCCTTTTAATCAATTCTAATTCCTATTCAGGCCACTCCAAATCCTTTTGGTTCAACTCCATTTCCTTTTTACAATTCCTAGTTTTCAATTCCAACTGGTTCTGTAGTTGTTCAATTCAAATCCCTGCTCCAAACACATATAATGACAAAAGTCAACGATGTACAATTAAGCGTACCACATTTCAGTGATATTTGTATAATTATATATTTATTATATATTTCATAAATAGTGATCAAATGACTGGTCAACCAGATGTTATGTCCTTTATGTTGTAATGCTGGTGTTATAATGAAATACCTCATGACTGTGTACACAGGTAAGTCAAAATGCCAACGTTTTAATAACAAGTAGTAACCCTGCGTTGATGCTACCAAAGTTCTAATACAGTTATACAGCTCATTCTTTCATAAAACCTACCATGTGACTGGACTATTAAGCTGTGGGCACTGGGCATCCATATCGGTTACAAAAAGAGACCACAACCGCATGAGACGGTGACTGGTTAAAAATCTTGTGCTAGATAGTTTTTTCCCCTGGCTTAGATACCAGGTTAGTGAAAGCATACAGGCCAGAAAAGATGTGCAATAAAATCCAAAAACAACAAAAACCAATATAACGTACACATCCCAAAACGTCTCAGTAGACTTTATGATGACAAATGAATAGTGTCCTACTTGCATTACATATTTATCTAAACATCATAACCCTCCGACTCCCGAGTAACTGACAATAACTTTAGTGAACCGACCAAGCTGTGGAGTTGAACACACAACCCTACAACTCACCCATGTTAGTGAAAACAGAGCCAATGTTGCTGATATGCCTGCCATATTGTCTAGTGTTCACATGACCTCTGACCTTCAACTTCCGTCTAGGTGTCGCCTAGGCCACTTATACTGTTATGGGGGGGCCTGCTGAAAACTGTATCTAGCAATTGTTTTATTTATTAGTGAAGTAGATACTGTAGTCTGCTTATTTTATTAAAAGTTCATGTCATATAAACTATATATCTATGCAGTAGTTTAGCATTTTGATATATCAAATGAACCACTATTACTTTTAATAAACTGAAAAAATGTATATGATTACCTGTATGGGTAAGTATTGTTGCTGCAATTTGGTGTGTATACACGTTACTATCAATACAATATAACACTTTAACTTAACACGATAACAAGGGTTCAATCTAAGATCTTGGTCAAGTGGGCCAATCGCCCATCGAGGTTGTAGAATGGGGCCATTTTGGACAATGCAGCACAGAATGTACAACTTTCAAATTACGGACCATTGTAATTACAAGTATATGTATATTATTAGTATTTATTACTAGACCTCTATTAGTTTAGTGATGAAGCCCGCGACATGAAACAAGTTTGTATTACCTAATTTAATTACCTTACACATTATAATATCATTACTATGAGTATTCTTTATTTTCAGCAGCCATACATTACATTATGGTATTATTTAGTGTGTTACCTAAATAAAAGAATGGTCTTGCGCACCTATAAAAATACTAAACTCTACTACTAGTTTTTAACAGCTGTTATATCATTTATATTGGTTGGGTTACTTGGGTATAACATTTGTATGAAAAACGTTGAGACCCACCTTTAATTTTAACTTTATCACTGTATCATTGATGTTGCTCTAAATGTTTCACTTAGTAAACTACAGTGTTTCTCCTGCTACATGTATATGATGAGCGAGGTGGGCCACCTTGTTGTTTTTTAAGCCACCTCACTCTAAATATGCCAGAATTGCCACTTTGTAGCTATTTCTTGCTATAAACATGTTTACATGTTGCTAACTCGTAGTTATGCATTTGTTTCATCTCTATTTCCCAGGGAATAGGTTCAAACAAAAATTCAGAATGCACCATTTTGTAAGTAGTTTTTAAAATTAGTTTTGGGTGGCCGTGCCCCGGAAGCAGTGTCGCATCACACCTTCGATGCTCGCTCAGCCCATCCTACCACCTTGCCCATCATTTTACTCAGGGGAAACACTGAACTACAAATCAAGCAGTAGAAAGCACAATATTAATTAAATATAATCAGCTAATGTATGCACTAATGCGGACTAGGGACAAAACGCGGCAGTAGCCAGAACTTGCTAAAAATAGCGCTTACGTAGTCAAAACTAGCACGTTGGTGTTTTTTGCAACATAAAATAATATAAATCATGTTTCAATAGTACAGTGAGAAACTGACAAAGTGCCTGGCTATCACATACAGTTGTATGTCGGACGATGAGCACATTTACACTTGTAAGCGCAGTGACTTTTGTTTCTCTTGTGACATCGATTCCATCCAACATCTGACATAAAAAGAAATTGTTCTAATTGACTGACTAGGATTCATAAATTTACAAATATTAGTTTACAAGTGCGTGTTTTCGATTTGCTGCGACGTGTCTGCAAAATTTTTATCATGGCAAAGCACTGTTGACATGACAATTTTGGCGCGCATTTTTCACTAAATCATGCATGAAAAGGTCACCAAATAAATGTATTCATTTGGAAACATTACACCATTGTAAACAATATTATGTCGTCATCCTAGTGATTTTATATAATATTTGAACAACATATAGGCTGCTTGACTGATGACAATGTTGAGGTTTTTGTTTCCCTGATGGCATCAATTTCATGCAACATTTGGAGTGAATATCAACACATTTTCTAATTGACTGACAAGAAATCACAAGTATCCAAATATCTTCTCTAATGCAGGTTTTCAATTTGCTGCAACCAATCAATGTTGGCAAAAGGCGTATCTTCGCAAAGCCCCGCTGATGCAATATTTTGGGCACAGTTTTTTGCTAAATCAGTGCTGTTCACTGCATGTTTAGCAGATACTGTTGTATTATTTTTAGTATAACATTTCCATAATACATAGCTAAGTGTTGTCATCTAGCTTGGCGTGCATGTCACACTTTCGGCTTGCTGTTCGCGAGCGCGCTGTTTCCCAGTTGCTGCTAGCAGAGCGGACAAGTTTGGTCTAACGACAGGCATCTAACATATCCACATGGAATAATAAGTTTAATAATTATTACTGGTCTTCATACACGATACATAGATTCCGCTGTTTGCATTTGCAGAATAGTGCCACAGGACACATTTCTGAACAATTAAAATTGTTTGTATATTTCAATAAATGATTACTTTTTGACTCAATCTATGTGCGCAGAGTGACATATTTGTGCGCCCTCTGGGCGCGTTCAAGCAATTCGGGTGGGACAATGTGACAAATATCGCGCCTATGGCAAAGTGGCTCAGCCTAGATTGCATCCTGGATAACTATAATTGGACTTTGCACTTTGCAGTGTGTATTAAAAGTTTGAATGAGTTGTCCTGTGGCAATATTTATGAATTGAACAGATCTTCTTCTGATAAAATCTCTGCATATAAAAGTATTGTACTACTATCAGTAAAAATAATTATGGCAATGGAGACCCCAGTTCATTACATCGAACTACAGCAGTAAATCATCAGTCAAAGTACACTCTCTCCACATATTGCAAATAACCAACCATTCTATTTGAAAAGATATCCTTTAAATGAACACACAAAAATCATAAAAAGTTGACATAAACTAACTAAATATCATTAACCACATATTATTCATCAAAGCATGTTGCTTGATTTATCCACCAGGTGGCACTTAGTGTTTTTTTGGAGTCAATACAAATTCAACATATTCTATGTTACATGTTGATTTCATGACTTTCCACGACATCGCACATGACACAAACTGGCAAATCTGCAATGAATAAACGCTGCACTTACAGCTGGAGGATGCCTGCAATTTTCCTGTCACACTTTACCCAATGAAACAAGCAGCTGCAGAAGGCAATCTCTACATCAAGGGAGTTTTCTGTGAAACCACCACAAACACTAAAGCCTGTCTAAGAGGAATAACTTCTACTATAAACTTAAACATCCAATTTAGCTCCAGGGAGTACGCATCACAGCACACTGCACATTTACAAAGCTTCACTTGTCTGGAGGTCTTGAAAGCTAACACGAAAAGTGGGTTTTATTCTGAACAAGAACATACAAAAAAAATTACTGGACCCATTATAATATTGATTGATACCCGAGTACAGAACAATTTTTGGCTTGTAAATGAATAGAGTTCCTAGTAGTAGTAAGACTACCAGGGTAATAGAAGATCTGGTAGAGTAAGTGCGAGTGTACTGTTTACCAACTGGTGAAGAAGCCCCTTCCTAGAGCAAAGAACAGTCACCAAAAATGAATAAACCTAAAGTATTGCCTGCTTTCAAAACATCTTTCAAAAATATCACACAAAAACTGTGCATTCGACAATAGAGACGCAGCACCTCAGCCCAACACACCAAAAGACGACTACAGTAACCATGGAAACCAATGATACTGAAACCACCAAACACACTACAAAACTGTGCAACCCAACTAACTATTTCACTCTCAGTCTAAAAACTAGTTATGATACATCTGGTTGTAATGACACAACACATGCTTTTTTAGATTTATATAGCAAGTCAGCTCTCCGTGTATACACCACATTCACCACAATTCAATGTTACAAGAGTTGGTGACACCTCAAACAGGTGTCAGACATTAACATGTCATTGACACAGATCGCTATTAAAGCCATGATTCAGACCGTGACCATGAGACCAGTAATCTAAATTTAGGACCACTTGTAAATTGATGCATGGTAGCTCTTTAACGCACCAAATTTAATATTCAGGTTGTTTTTGTAGCAATTCAGAACGTTAGTGTTTTTCAGGTATGAACTAGCCAGACTAGTTTGTTCTGAATTATTGTTTCAAATCTTAGGAAGCCACCTTTAAAAAAAAAATAAAGATGACCTCCAACATTGAAATTTTTAAGTGAGCTTGTCAGACTCAAAGACAGTATGGCCGGAACAGGGGACCATTTTCACTAATGTTGATGAGTATATTTACACTTGTAAGCGCTGTGACTTTTGTTTCTCTTGGGACATCGATTCCATCCATCTCTTAAACCTGATTTTGCACTTTAAAATCAATTTTGATCCATAACAGCAAATTTTTATATAGAAACCCGTCCACCCGTCATTTGGACGGGTAAAAACGAATATGGACGGGTAGAAATATTGGTGGACGGGTAAAAAAATGAAGAAGCAAAAAAAGGAAACCATAGAATCTGATACTGTTCTAAAGTTGTGCCTTGAAAGTGAGTGAAAATGGTGTCACATGTGTGTTTATAGTCCATTTCTGGTCATCAGACACATTAAAAAGCTTGTAAACTGGCTTAACAGTTAACACCCATGTGTTCACCAAAACATGTGTGACTGGCAATCATTTTATCCTGCATAAAGCCCTGCATAACAGTGAGTTTAAATATCTAAAAACTGTCAACATCATGAAGCGCCAGCGGGACATTGTCACCGGTGTGTCATGGAAATAGTGTCCTCAGTAATACGGCAATGATTATTTGCATTTTATAAAAAATATTTTTATTTAACAACATATTTTGTCTAAAGATGATTTTTCGTTAGTTCTTTATAGTGAAACGCTTCCCGGGTCTTGAGATCTGACATAGACAGCTGACAGTAAACCACCAACTATTGTACAAGTAGAGTAAAACGACTCTCGTCATGTGGTCAGTGCTCTAATTAATGACCACAAATGAGGAAGACTCATGGAGACTGACCATTATGTTATTTGTGTGTTCTTGGCAGACATATACATGGCACAAAACCTTCAGGTTGCAATTACTAGCTAACTAGCCTGGCTGGTTAATAAAATGGGCCAAGAGGCTTTGAAGTCCTTTGGACTATATAATGAGTTGGTAATTATGAATGAAATGTGTTTTGGTGAATCACAGTCACTGCCTAGTCTCTTCACCATAAAAACCTAATAGGCACTTTCTGTGGTTATTTAGATGACCAGAAACAGCCAAATTGTGTTAATGCAGCAGACAATATCAACATGAATTTTAACTGTTAAGTTGTCCAGAATATTCATTATCTGTTTGTCGCTTACGCGATGGTACATCTTTAACCAGAAAATACAACAGTCAAATCCTTTTAAATCTAATTAAACGAACTTCAAAATAAACACATCTTGCATTTTTAGAAAGTCACTAGTTTTGAAGGTTTAGCTTAAAACGTGTAGGCAGGCAACTGTCCAGTTTAACAGTGATCTGCTCAGTTATTGACACAGAACACGAAGAAGCTGGGAATGTCCAGCTGCACTGGTGCTATGGCCAAGTCTGCCTTCACGTCTAGTAGGCAAATGTACAGATAACAACAGGAGAGCAGCTAAACGTCACAGCAGAAATAGGCAAAATTTTGCCACAAAAATTTCCAAAAAAAAACTGATACCTGTCTATCATTATTATTATATATAGTTAAATTGAAACATTGTTGTTTTATGTGACAAAATTGTTAGAGAACAGGTTATATGTCATTACATGACATTATGCAGGATAAAAAATTTGCCAGTCACCATATTTTTGGTAGACACACACGTTAACTCACATACGTACAAGCCATTCGACTGAGTCGAGCTGTGTGATTATGACCTAAAATCAAATCAAGTACAAACGCATGTGTGACACCCATTTTCAAAGCATAACTGATATCTGATTTTCAAAGATCCCTTTTGCTCCTTATTGTACCCCGTCCACCATCTGTCCAGTTACATTTCTACTCAGTACCTGCCCACAATGGGTTTTACCCGTCAAAATAATGACAGATAGATGGGTCTCTACATAAACAAGTTGGCAACCAACAGTAATCAGAGACAACCAGGGAGACCATATCAAACTACCTGAATAAGTTACTGAACTTGAAAAAAAGCAACAACAGACACCTAGATACAATGGAAACATATAATAAACACCTCATCAGGTACTAATTAAGGAACCACTCCCATGAAAAACTAGACTTATTGTGCCACATTTAATACATTAAAAAACCTACATTAAAACAAATTGTCACACATTTGTATTATAGTGTATGAGTGCATAGAACAATGACCCAATTTAAATTATGTGTTATTAATGCAACAATATACAATGTATCATTAATACGTTGATAGTACTTGATACACTCAGTCTGATTAATCACTGGTTTCACAAGAAACTGCAATACTTTCTTGAAAAAACTTTGAAATGTCATAAATGGGGTCTCATTGATACATCATACCTGACAAGAATCTTAGTCATGAATATCTCCATAAATGACAGCTAGACGCTAGTAAAATGTTTCCAGTGCAGATGTGAAATGCACTAGTTGTTCCTACACGTGCTATATCACATAGATCTTCAACCAGATTGCCAAGGAAGTAAAAGTGTATAACTATTTACGTTTTATTTACACACGGCTAACTGTAGCACCAGCAGTCCGGGACCGACACCATATGACCAGTGCTCACCCATGATTCGTTGTTCTGGCAGATTGATTAAATATAGCTTCAGTTAACACCACATGTTTCCATTCATTGATTTGCTCAACTTCTGTGGCTTGTATTGAATACTTTTTGCATGAGGACTTATTAATGTTCCTTGTACATAGTCATCATTTCACTGCTTCAGTTCAGAGTTATTAAATATTACAAAGTAGGGCCACAAAGCACATGTACATAATGTTGTTTTAGCCTTTACTGGTTGGTATAATTAATGTTGCTGAGAATGTGTGGTCACATGGGATCGGTCCCAGTGTTACAATTAGCGGTGTGCGTTTTTATTTAAGGCCGGTTTATTTAAATAGCCTAAATCTAAATTAGTTGTCCTTGTACTAACCCTACCAATAAGCCTCACTCCATGACAGTATCCAACATGCAAACTTTGTTAATAATGTACTGGTAGGCAAGTTAAAAGTAACTTTAAGATCGCCAAAAGGTAATCAGAATATACATTACATGTCATTTGTAAACTAGACTAAAATATGGGCCTATACTAGTCTTAGGTGGTAGGGTAGCCTCTACTAGCCCAGGATTCATGGTAGGTCTGTAAATTACCCTGCACACAATCAAAGCAACAAAATCTTTGTTATTGTTTTTTGAGAAAACTACAAAAAAAGAATTGCATTCGAACTGGGTAATGCTTGATTGTACTGGTAACATTCTGCAACGACGGTCTCAAGATCAACCAATCGTGATTGGATTCGTCATTTGATTTTGAAAGCAGGGTGCGATATGATATTTTTTTCTTCATTTGAACTTTTAGCGAATGCCAAACAGTTTACTTCATTATGCATACATTTAAAGGCATAATATACTAACACTTAATTTTGATAACTTTTTGACATATGTCACTGAAGCAAGTTAGGGAGTCACTACAGATGGACCAGACCCGAGCAAAGTTATGCGTGGCAAATGGTGTAAATCCGGGCTGCCAAAGACCAACAGCCATAATTTCGCTACAATTTACCTCTTAATACAGCCATTCTTCGGCAAGTAAAACGTTGCATGTATATAGATACGTGTGCGTCTTCAGTTCTGTTGGCAGCACTTAGAACGAGGGTGTATACTTTAGTTGTGTCGGGGTTTTTCTCGTCAAGTTCTAGTGCTCGTGCGCAGCCATTTTGAATAATTGCGAGTTGTCATGCTAGCGACGATCTCGCGTGACTCGATCGCTACACCAGAGCTAATCCAACCGAGCTGGTGCTCTTAAACACACAGCGCCCTCAAACGGATGGTATTAATACTTAAAACAGACACCATACTAAACTGCGATACGTCCGAGATTGAGCGAGATCTATGCGCGTTTGGTTCCTCAGGGGGGGAGTGCCCGGCTCCTATCTAATATCTCTGGCTACAAGCTGCGGCTTGCTCAAGCAGTCACATACTACAACAACAATCGCAACGCCGTAAACGAAACGGTTCCACTCTGTCAGTTCAGGATCAGAGCAGCCAAAAAAGCATGTCGGATCAGCACCAATGTAATTCATATATAACGCCCAAATATATAATAATATTGGAATTTGTATATGTTCATGTTGGACTTCACTAATAAGACGTAACCCCCCACTACCCCTGAGGCTCGCAAAACAACAAGTTGCTCTTGCATTGGGGTTAAAACGCGTCTAATTAATATGCATGCATGCATACCGCCAGAATTTATCGAGGCATACCAAAAAGACGGATAAAAAAAATTCCCAACCATACCGCCGTGACTAAGACAGGGGACGTGCGTACTAATTCACTCATCCAGCAAACAAACACTTCTATTGGAGATGCACATATCCGCGTTTATGCATATATGGAAATAATGCGGCGAGAATTTTAAAGCAACACGAAAACCAAGCTGGAATACATAGATCGGTCAGGTGTGTGTGTGTGTTATCTATGTAAACAGATCACAAGCGAGGGTGGGAACAGAGAAAGTGAAGTTTAGGGATGCTCTAGAGAGAATGACAGATCTGTAATACTATTATATATAATATATATATATATATATATATATATATATATATATATATATATATATATATATATACATGGGCCGGTTCTATAGATCAACTATAGTGGCAAGAAATTACTTAACAGTGGGTAATGTATTTCTTCCAATAACAGTGGGTAATATATTTCTTGTAAGAGGGAAAGAAAGAGAGATAGAGATAGAGAGAGCTAGAGCTAGAGAGCTAGAGAGCTAGAGAGCTAGAGAGCTAGAGAGCTAGAGAGCTAGAGAGCTAGAGAGTAGAGAGTAGAGAGGAGAGAGGAGAGAGGAGAGAGGAGAGAGGAGAGAGGAGAGAGGGAGGAGGGAGGAGAGAGGAGAGAGGAGAGAGGAGAGAGGAGAGAGGAGAGAGGACAGAGGACAGAGGACAGAGGACAGAGGACGAGGACAGAGGACAGGACAGAGGACAGGACAGGACAGAGACAGAGGACAGAGACAGGCAGAGGGAGACAGACGAGAACAGCAGCAGGCAGGCAGGCAGGCAGACAGCAGGCGCAGGGACGGCCAGAGCAGCCTGCCGCACGCCGCACGCACGCCTGTCCTGCTGTCGCCTGCCTGCCTGCCTGCCTGCCTGCCTGCCTGCCTGCCTGCCTGCCTGCCTGCCTGCCTGCCTGCCTGCCTGCCTGCCTGCCTGCCTGCCTGCCTGCCTGCCTGCCTGCCTGCCTGCCTGCCTGCCCTGCCTGCCTGCCTGCCTGCCTGCCTGCCTGCCTGCCTGCCTGCCTGCCTGCCTGCCTGCCTGCCTGCCTGCCTGCCTGCCTGCCTGCCTGCCTGCCTGCCTGCCTGCCTGCCTGCCTTTTTTTTGTTTGTTTGTTTGTTTGTCTATTTGTTTCGAGGATCCACACCTCCGTCAGTTTTACATATAATCGTAAACCCGGACTTCCTTCTCTCCTTGTTGCTGATTACGTCAGTTGCCTGCCTGTTACCGCCACCTGCTGGCGGACGGATTATATTTCCTTTCCGTTTTACATTACCGAGTTCCCGTTTTGAATGAATTGCGATAAATCTTCAGCATCCTGCATCAGGCGCCTTGTTGTTTTCGCTGTCACCGAACAGACTAGTAGTTATCATCATGGGAACTAATGTCTACTTATTTGTTCCAAATTTAATTGGTAAGTTAGCCCCTGATTTCGCGTGGTTGAAGTGGGTGCGAGGGGTGCGTTGACGCTACGCCTACGCTATGCCACACTCTCCGGTACTCGAGTACGTTCGATCGAACGTGTCGCACACACGAGACAGTGATGACGATGTAAACAAACTGAATCTATCGCTAAGACAATACTCTCGTAGTTAAAATGGTACTAGTAGTAATTGTCTATTTATCGTGCCGATAAAAACCCAGTGATTTTACATTGTTAAATCCAACAAATCAAAATTTTTGTACTAGAAGAACAGTTGATCACTTGATTCTTGAATGACCAAGTCCAAGACAAGTTGAGAAGCTGTTGCCTAGGCTTGTGGCTTGTAGCAATGTTGGTCTAGCTCTTGGCCTTGCCATGAATCATGATAATTATGTAGATGTAGCCACTGTAGGTAGTAAAATTCAAAACAAATTTAAAAGAACAGGTGTACGTTGAATATCTGGTAAAATATGTTGACCTTTCCTTGCCATTTTCCAGACTGCTCTACTTATTATGCAGTGGCCAGAACTTTTCTAATAGAAATGGTATTATGCAGGTTGTTTGAATTTCTATGAGCCTCATAATGAGGATTAGTTTATAGTGTTAAGTGAATAGAAATGATGTGGCATCAGAGACAGAGGTGTCAAATTGTGACAGAAGCAGTCAATCAGTGTTTTTCTGCATATAGATACAGGCGTGATGCGATTCAGGCAAATCAGTGTCTTGTTTTAACATAAATTAAGGGGTGTCAGGTCAAAGATTAGATTGTAGGAAATTTAGGTATTCGATCTGATTTTATGCAGCACATGTATGAATGAAGGCTCTTATTATGTCAGAAAATGTAAATAGCTTGTAGAAAAAACTGGCAATGGGAAACATTATATAAGTTGCCTGTGGGCTATGGGGAACTGAAATGTGGTCTTACGTCTCTAGTTCACTCAGGCTCAGCTGGATGCTTCCCACTTGAGGTCAACATTTCACCGTCAAATATATTGAAATGTATTTAAGTACAAATACTCTTGAGGAAATAAAAACAAATACAATTACAAATACTTTTAACAACAAAAGTATTTAAATACAGATACATTGAAAAGTATTTCAAATAATTTTTATTTTCAGGATAGTGTAGGTAAAAGTAAAACAATCATATATTGAGACACCTAGTTCATAAGCATAATTAGTGTTTTGCTCATAAGATGACAGGCAGACCAGTGCTAGGGAGTCTTGTTGTTGCTAACTATATCACAGTAACAACTGACTCAGAAACCAATCCACAGAGGTAAAGGCCATAATATGTTGTATGTTAAGTTAAGCCAGGTCTATAATAAAATGCCTATGTTGCCCTCAGAAGATATTGACCTACGGTCACTGTCAGGTGCTAATCCATCCTCTGGCTCTGAGCAAACACAAGTTGTGCTCCCTGCCAGTGTCCTAGGACCCTAGGGGACACCTGCTGCAAGTGTCTTCTTCAATGATTAGCACTGTTGGGTGAAAGACACAGTAAAGTTGCCTTCAATGGGTATTTTGAAGCTTGAAAACAATTGGTTTGGTGATTTGCAGTGAAGGTAATCAGTTTGGCAGGCATTACATGTGATCATGAAACAGAAATGTTGATACTGATAATGTATTTGAAAATTTCAAATACAGGGTACTTTAAGAAAGTATTTAAAAACAAATGTTTTTAATTCCTAAACATCAAATAAAATACTTTAAAAACGGTTTAAATACTTTCAAATACAAATGTATTTGACCCCATGTCTGATAGGTAGTTGGCTATAGTGCATAGAAATGTTTCTTTTTTATTGTTAATTACGTGTGTTTGACAGGCTATGCCCGTGTTGTGCTGGCTCTGGCGTCCTTCTACTATATGCCAACAAGCTATGGCCTTGCTGTGTTCTTCTACCTAACCAGTGGCCTACTTGATGCCTTCGATGGACATGCAGCAAGGATGCTGAACCAGTGTAAGTACTCATGCTCTGTAGAACTATTTTTAAAACTACCTTCAAAATGGTGCATTCTGAAGGGTGTTTTAACCTATTCCCTGGGATGTAGAGAGGAAACAAATGCATCATTACAAGGTAACAGCACGTAAACATGTTTATAGCAAGAAATAGCTATGAGGTGGCAATTTTGCCATATTTGGGCCAGGTGGCTTAGAAAAACAATGAGGTGGCCCACCTCGCTTATCATATAGCAGTGATTGGGAACATTTTATGTAGCTTGATACAATCGTAGAAAATTTGCACTGTACAATGTCTACTGTATATATATAAATCAACTAGCAATGAAAACAATGTCATAGCACTGGCTATAGCCACGTATTTGAATGAGATTGTAAAACTATCCAGAAATATTCATATAAAAAAAGAGTTAAGACTTGATGTAATTGAAACATTTGGACAGGTATAATATTATAATAAGTGTAATAATCTAACACCCGTGTTTTTATTTCAGCATCGAGATTTGGTGCGATGCTGGACATGCTGACAGACCGTTGTGCCACCATGTGTCTACAGGTGGTACTAGCCCATTTCTATCCGACCTACATGTTCTTCTTCCAGGTTGTCATGGCGATTGACATCACAAGTCACTGGATCCACGTGCAAAGGTCAGATCAACAGTTTTTGTGGTGTGGTATTGTTACCATTTTAATGTACGATAATGTACTTCAGAAAGAATGGTATAATTTATTGGTATTACAGTTATGTAACAAATCTGAATCTGTTACATCATATATTCTGCACCAGAGAAGTAAGACACAGGGTGCTGTATTGTTAGTTACTAGTTATTGGCGAATATAATATATACAATACCATATCAAATGGTATCCTGAACTACAAAGACACGCTGCATTGTTCCCTATAATGGTCTGATCTAAATTTATATTTGATACATGAATTGTATATAAAATATCTTAGTAGGTTATTGAAAAATCTCAGTATTTTTATACCGACATTTTTAATGGTACACCCGTGTCATTAAAAATTTGGATAAAAAATACTGAGATCTTGATTCGATAATGATGGGTAGTTATTGGTGTCAGAAATGGAATAGTTATTGATGTCAGAAGTGGGATAGTCATTTATGTCAGAAGTGGAGTAGTTATAGGTGTCAGAAGTAGGATAGTTATTGGTGTCAGAAGTGGGATAGTTATTGGTGTTAGAAATGGAATAGTTATGACAGTTATTAGTGTCAGAAGTGGGGCAATTATTTGTGCCCGTAGGTGCGATATATGTAATTACTGGTGTCAGAAGTGGGATAGTCAGTTGATTCAGAGGTGGCTCATGTTTTACAGTTCGCTGATGTCAGGCAGTAACAGTCACAAGAGGATTGACCTGGCTGGGAATCCTGTGTTGCGTTACTACTACACAGACAGGGTGAGCCAACATTTCCCTTGCACAACAGGAATTTTGTATTTAAAATGGAAAATGCTGCCATCATAAATCAGTTGCAGCAGTAGCTATTTCAAGAACTGGATTCTAGGCATGACATTGCCAAATATAAAAAGTTATGGTTGTTTGCAATATATAATATTGATGTAGGATATAATAAATGTTTTGGTGCCATTTTTCAAGATCATATGTTATAAAGCCACATTGTCAGTTTAACAATGACGATGCTTTGGTGATCAGAATTGTTGCTGCTAAGACAATAACTTTAAACTGCAATTGTTTTTACAAAAGTTTATATTTTCTCTAACTGGCATGTAGCTAACTGATGCTATCCTTGACCCACAGGCGGTGCTCTTTAGCGTGTGTGCCGGGAACGAACTGTTCTATGCTGCCCTCTATCTGCGACACTTCACTGATTTCATTGGTGAGTCACTGGTGAAACGAGAAAGTTTCTTAAATCCTGTGTATTTGTTAAAATAACCATAATTTCATTATTCACTCCTACAATCACTTCTGATAAATCAATCCATTAAATAAGTGAAAGATGACTTTTTCTGTGTCTAAACTCAAGCCTTTAGTTATTCACCCATAGCAAAATATTTAGAAGGATTTTATTAATTGAATATGTTTTTTGTTGCTATAAGGTAGTTCTGTTGTAGTGTTGTACAGAAGTACAATATTGTCATATTATGTATTAAACGAAGAGATACAGCAAATGTTATGAATTTAACACAACAAAATTGTTGTCTAACAGATTATTAAAACTGAATTACTACAAATGTTCTGAAACTGGTGAATGTCAATTATAAATAACTGATTTATGAATCTCTGTAGCCCAAAACATAAAATGTAAACACGTAATTAGCTTGAAATATTTAGGTATAGGTTTCACGAGATACGACTACATAATAAAGAATACATATCATTTCATGCAATTCAAAACAACATTATTTTGCCAGGTCAAATAAATAATACACTATATTTTAGACAGCATTAAAATGATGTCGACCTAGATATATTATGATATATTTGCACACAAATTATAGGCAAATGCACATGATTACGTCTCTTTCAATCCCACAGTTCCCTTGGGTTCACTGTCGTTCGGCCTGTGTTCACTGCTGTGCTGGGTGTGTGCGCCAGTAGCCATTGCAAAAGTTCTCATCAACTTGGTACAGCTGTATGCTGCATGTCAGAACGTTGTTGCCGTCGACGATGCAGAGAGGGCTGCTGGGAAAACTGAATGAACACGTGTGTCTTTGACCGACATCATCTGCTAATTATGCCTGCCAAAGTTGTGGGGAAAAGACCCCTGGTACATGCACTATTTAGATCTTATAAATGGTTCTCCGAAGGAAGCACTGTACTTATGAAAGGTGACTCTATTATGCTTATGGTTATAGTGTGATTATGATGTTGATTGCCACACCCATCCCAGGTTGTTTTCAAAAAATTTATGGAAATTCACTGAACACTAAATAGAAATCGAGACGGTAACCATACACGCAATCCACAAAACTACACATCCCAAAGTTACTGTCTGTGTTTCGGCACTGTCAACATATCTACCTTACTTAGGGTATGCCTTGGCCCCTGTGTATGCAATAATTGTCCCCCCTTTCTTGTGTTCATATTTTGAAGATGGTGAAAGTGTTTAATTGTCCAGTTTGTCATGGTGCTAGTATCAGTCAGGTAGACATGAAATGTGTTGGAGCTGGAGTGTTATATTGATCTCATCAATGGGACAACAATTTGTGCATTTGCTTTAATTATAGCAGGTTCTTTTAAATATTATTTATCACATTGCTTCATTGTACAAAGCTTTGTGCATAGTTATAATTGGTATGGCCAAACGAATCTCCTAAAATCGTAATTTAATATTTATGGTCCAGTGGCCTCTATTATAATTTATAGACTCGTATGTCAGTAATACTCATTTAAATGGGACAATATTGTAACTGCTGTTCTGGCATGCACTTTTTGTGTACACATAAATATAACTATAACATCTGTATAAGGAGTATTGGATATACGGAATGCTTCTGCCAAGTGTGTTTCAACTAATGAGCAGCTGTTGTACCTAGAACTACCTACATATATTTAAAAGAATATTTATGTGAATCTTAGGTATTTAAGATACGACAAACTGAAAACATTTCTTGGTATATTTTAATGTTGTAACTTACATGGCAGGCACAGTGAGTTATAGAATGTCTGTTCTACGTTTGTTAACATATTGTTCTTAATACAGTGCTAGAGTAAATATGTTGATATTCTGCCTGCCAAATGTTGCTGAATTGTCTTGTAACTATGCTCAAACTCCACCACACGTGGAGCATTTGGAAATTTCATCATATATTCTGGCCCAAAAGTCGTTCTTTGTGACAAAATATATAGAAGTGTTTTAAAGTGACAACTGTGTGTATGATCTGGGAGATGTTATTCCACAATTTGAAAGTTGCATAAGCCGTGATGTAGCAGATTCGTCAGTTTGACAGTTGCACCAGCCAGATGTTCAATGAAACATTAAGATTCTAAACGTGTTCTGTTGGCAATATTGCAGGCAATATTGCAGACTAACTACAAGACCCTTTGATTGATACTTAACAGGTTTCCATAATCAAGCCATCCAATTCAGTAAACTTGCCGATTTTGGTTGACAGAACGGACAATAGTAGTTACAAACTGTACAATGTCCTGTAGCTGGTATATTTGATCTGGTCAGTTAACTAGTACATTATATTGTAACAGTGTCATACACTCTAACTTGAACTGTTTCTCTGTTGTTGAAGTCATAATTATATCACTGTTTTCTCCTTGTACTGAGATGTTTTGACAACCGAAATACTGTATTTGGGATTTCTTATGCTCATGTGGCAGTTTCATTTTTAAAAGCTTTACCAGTTTTAGTGTGCTTCCCAATATTCTGGTTAGCTAAAGTTAGGACCCATGTGTCCATATTGGATCCAGAACATTTGTCTGCTGTATACTGTATATGAAGCAATATAAATTGATGTCAGTTTTTAAACAAGCTGAACATTTCACCAGTACATTCGAGGGGCACCACAAAATAAAAATACATGCAATATCAAATAGGATCAATCGATCATGTTTTTTTATAAGACACCAAAACATAATGTTTGTTAATTGTATACCCTGGTAGTTTAATGGAGACTTACCAGTAAATCTTGGGGCAAACCTCAAAATAAAAAAGATCAAACGAGCTCAATCTATCAAATTTTTGATGAGACCTTGAAACATGTTTGTTAATCACACAGTATAACGGATACTGTCTAATAAGCATGAATGATGTGTGGACGTCTACCGGTAGTATGAATTATGCTGCATGGACGATGTACAAAATGTGAATATATATTTTAATGTATGTGCATTATATTCTATATACATCAAGCAATTGTAAGCTTGTACTAGTTATTGCATAAACAGTATGTGTTGTATGATATATGTACATTATGTTTGTTAGTGTATAGTTTATATAAAAAAAATAGTGCAGGCCTTTCCCATGTTTAAAGCTATGTCCTTGGTTAAATTTTAACTCATCCCTTTTAATCATCTTGCAATCAATTGAGCATATAAAGGCTTTTGGGGGTAAACTTGATATCCTTTTGTAGGTTTGAAGAATTTAATTTGTACTTCACCTTTAAAATTTAAATAGAAATTATACACATGATGTTGGAATAAAAATGCAGAATCAGAGAGAATGGAAGCAAAGGCTGAATAGTTTTACAGATTTGTTTAAATGTTTTGTAAAATTAACTTATCAAACGGGTATCCGCAGATTTTACAAGAGTGAGCCCAATTCGTGGTGGGTGAAATGAACCGAGAAACAGTTGTACATTGAACGATGTTGAAATGAACTGTACATTCCAGTCTGAATAAACTATCGTCCTTCCTGTGACTTTTTACTCAGGCTTAACCATTGCATTGTTTCTTTTTAGTTAGATTAAGCAGTGGCACGTTTCCTGCGACTTCGCTGTTTCAGTTCTCTTTCAGGATTGCCCACTTCAGTTAGAGTAAGTACAATCCCACTTTTCACTTCTTATAGTTCTCCCATTAACTGAATAGAATACCAATATCGACCCCAATTCATTCTCCTTCTGTCTACCCCGTTTGCTATTGTAATTATCCGGATCCAGTTCGTCTTCTTGTTAAGAGGCGGCTTATGGTGTTGCCGAAATAAGCACATTGGCTTCGGGTCCTCCACCGGTACACGCTATCATCGTTACAGCCACGAATGTCCCTTTCTTTTATGCGTGGAATTACAGTTAATCATGATCACGATCCTGTTTGTATCAGATGACATGTCTCGTGTCCGCTGAAGTCTGCCTGCTGTTCTGCGAGTGTGTAACTGTCTCCTTTTCCCTCCTGCACTGCTAATTGGAGGTCCCGTTTGTTCTCGGCAGTTCTTAATACGCCTACATATATTCATAGATGGGTCCCAATGACGCTATGTATACATATATACTACTATAATTATATAACACTGCCTGCACATCCGGCAAGATCCATTGGGAAAGAGCCAGAGACCACCACTTGTGGGTGGGTGTGGGTGTGTTGGGGGGGGGGTGGGGGTGCTATGTGTGGGGGATGCTATGTATGTATATGTATATATATATATATATATATATATATATATATATATATATATACTTACGTCCACGACAGGTTACACATTTACCACCTGTATGAGATACTTCCATGGCATAGACACGAGCTAGAAAAGGCCAACAAATTTGTGGTGTCTCTCTCGAAAGACGCATGCAATGTGGGGTGAACGAAACTGCGATAGTTTCGAAAAGGTGGCAAGTCGAATCGAACCACCGTTCTCCTCGTCGGAGTCCGGCGCTGTACCGCGCTACCTCGGTTCAACACTACATCTTCCCGACAACGTCCCTCGAGCCTTCAATCACCGTGATAAACGATATAATCTAGAACCCAATGCACTAGCTTCTTCGCCTCAAACCAACGTCAACATTTCCCATGTAAATGTTTGTGTTTTCTATACTATAGACGGTCTTCCACCATCCCGTCTTTAATTGCTTCTGACATTTCTTCCATCTCAAAATTCCTCTCGTCACCGTGCCACAAATGAGCAAGAGGGGCACAATGTTGGACCGCGCGGACTGGAAGGATATGCACCGACATTACAACATCGTGGAATTGGGCACAAACGTACCGGTATGTTTGTGCGCACGTTATAATTTTAGAGCGCGGGATTAATGGCTGGCCTTCGTTCTTTCCTACACAGCCAGTTTATTAGCCATCGCAAGAAATGCACGAGGTGACTCTTCAAATCCTACGCCATCGTCTTATGAGACGCGCGGATGCCGACGTCACAGTCCGTTTACGATTTCCGTTTGAAATCGGCGGAAGTTTGACGTCACAAATACGTTTACGTTGGTTACGAGTAAATGATGGAGTATGGGCCTAGTGTAACTGTGGAGCCCGATTGTGTGTGTGTGTTGTTGTGTGTGTGTGTGTGTGTGTGTGTGTGTGTGTGTGTGTGTGTGTTTGTGTGTGTGTGTGTGTGTGTGTGTGTGTGTGTGTGTGTGTGTGTGTGTGGTGTGTATATATATATCCCTGGAAACTCATGGGAGATGTGGTGAAAAAGCAAGAATATAGAGGTAATTTTTTGTAATAAGATTCGTGCATTAATTACAGTGCGGCTGAATATTTCCCAGAGAAGTCGAGATGGTGTTCGATGAGCAGTTACGTCAGGGATTAAAGTGTAAAGCGTTTTGAGCGGTCATACAGATTTGATACTGCGCTATATAATAATTTACGCTTACCTTAGGTTTAAGTATATAAAATGTGCGTTTTGCGTAATGGTTTTACCATCGACCAATACACGGTCACGACTCATGTATATCTATCAAGAATAACATAGAAATATAAAAGCGTATTTGCCGGTTTTTATTCACTATGTGCAAAGTTCTGGACATGCGACTATTCGAGTATGTTGATCCGATTAGGCCTACTGTTATGTTAAAAAATACGAATATGACAACAATACAAGCAACGGTTATGTTAGCGTGATTTTATTACTGTACAAAAATAGTGCAAATTAGTAACTACAATTTGACACGCAATACATTATAACACAGACACTACTAATTCACTGTAATATGATAGTGTACATCTTCACATATTATATAGTCGCATATCGTACTCCCATTAACCACTGCAGTAATATATGTATAAATCTATAAACCCGCTACAATCGGCTACGTACAATTCCCAAATATTCCGTGCTACACGGTGCAGGCAGTTAATGCATGTTTTTGTTAAAATGCCAACCAAAATAAATATTTACGTTATGTTACTCTTATTTACTATTTTCAAAACGCGTTTTCATACGCACACGTCTTTGCAATATCCTACCGCGTTTCGATCAAATACATTTATATTTAACAAAACTGCTTGGGCGAGACAACTTCATATCACCCCAGGTGTTATACTTTCATGTCCTAATAGCCACAGTTCAACCTCAGTAATACATGTTTCGTCTTTTCAGTTACACCAACCTAATATTATGTGTGTTATTCGATCGTGTTCCTAGTACAAACAATACGATCGATATTTATATCTTCTTTAATGGCGCGTGAGCGTATATCATTCATCGAAAATTATGTAATACATTTATAAAATTACTACTGTTACTGTTTCATTTTTATAGCTTGCAAGTTCATTCATAAGTTCTGACTAATAGTCTGACAGCAAATCTTACACTTTGGAAAGTCATAAAACAGTTCAAAAACTTATATAACAGTAGTCAATGAAAATCACCTAAAGGTCAAAATCTTTTGAAAATGTCGATCCTGAAAGGCTGAATGCTAAGAAAATCCGTCAGAAACGAACTCCTATACGAAATGCATTCGACAACTCGATTATCTATCATTCTGTCTGTGCTTTGGACTGTTGCAACGTTTTGGCATGGCCGGTGCGGAGGTTAAAACCGCCCAAACATAAAGCTTCGTCCTCTTCCATCCATTAACATAACACCTTACGTCAGTTGATCGATTATCCTAAGTCAGTTGTAGGCTCTTTATTTTAATGGATGCGGTAACTGCACCCGTTTTGTCATTTTTTTGTAACTATCATCTATGGCCGTATACACAACACGTCAGCATGAGCCATGACGTTCTTGGACCTAGCGAAACCCGCGCACCATTAGGCGCAAAATATAGACAGACATAATGTTTCGTTTTTATAAATCGTAGTAAACTGTCTTACTAATTGTGCATAGTATAGGATATACCACATTCCCTTGATGAATTCACGTAAATAATTGCGATTTTTCTCCTGTATGCCAATTGGTATTTCCGCGCCTAACGGAATGTTGCGTTTCACACTCGCGTCTTCCTGTTGCTGCGTTTAGTCGCCAGGAGCGCTGGGCTCAGTACCTGGCACCCCGCTTGTCGTCCCACCTCGGGTCGTATCTGCACGCAGCAAAGACGTCTTTCAATTACATTTATTTACAGTGTAATCCAACCGGACAACACATGGCACATTTATGAATTTTATTATTTGCACTTTCGCGTTGCAGATGTGAATAACTAAATCACATATGTTTCGCTTTGCCATTCCTCATCTCAACCGCTATGGCGAATAATACAAGCAAGTAAATAACTATCTAAATAAATAATTAGGCAAACAAATACATAACCAATTACAATTATAAAAAAGTATTTTTTAATGTTTAATGTATATATTCAAAACTTTGTTAAATATATAGCTAAAAGTTAATAAAAAAATATATATATACTAAAAGTTTATACAATAGCCAATGTCGACGAATCCTCACTGTGTTCTCATCATATCGAGAGATTCCTCTTCAACTGTCGCCATTGGTCGCGGCTATGAATATTTAAACGTTACAATAGTCGAAAAAAATATAATAATGATTGAAGACGTGAGAAACTCAAAACATTATTTTCTGTTTTCTGGCTCAGGTTTAATGACATATTAAAATATTTGCTGTCATTCACGTACCCTTGATTGTTGGTGTGAGGGGTCAAGTGGCGCTGGTCACGTGCGGGAGAGGGATCGTCATCGTAGCTGAGAAATAAATGGAAATGTATTACATATAATTGTAGAAAAAAGTCAGGCGTGCATGTATGCGGTGTGGTACGGTGGTGGTCGTGTGTGTGTGTGTGTGTGTGTGTGTGTGTGTGTGTGTGTGTGTGTGTGTGTGTGTGTGTGTGTGTGTGTGTGTGTGTGTGTGTGTGTGTGTGTGTGTGTGTGTGTGTGTGTGTGTGTGTGTGTGTGTGTGTGGTGTGTGTGTGTGTGTGGTGTGTGCGTGCGCGTGCGTATGTAGCCGGTTTGACCACCTCACTGGAGGACAGACGAACTATCTAGGTCTATTGTGGATAGTCGTCTAACCCACACAAAGGCGTCTGTAACACCTACCGCCTACCGCCGTTTCGAAACTTAGGCAATTTCTTCACCCCACATTTGCCTGTGTCTTTCGGAAGAGACACTAAAAGCCGGTGGTCCCTTCTGTCTGGTGTCTATGCCAGGGGAAGTAAAAGATCCCACACAGGGGGTAAATGTGTAACCTGTAGTGGACTCACAAATTCTACAGAAGAACAACTCCTGCGTTAGCCCAAGTTTGGGCTGTTTGGAGGTAATCACCTAAGAACCTAAGAACAGCATGACTGGCTATCAAAATCACGTGACTAACGGCACGGACGACGTCAGTACCTGGAGGCGCCTTCCGAGTATGGCCGCTTGTCTCCGTCTGCGGGGCTGCTACGGTAGAGGTTGTCGAAGAGTCTCACTGTCAGTCCGACTCCGAAGAAGCTGTTCACGAGAGCAACGACGTCGACCAAAGCAAATAGACATCCGCTGGCAATGATGTGATTCCGGTCGAAACCAGATGTATATTCTGTAAACACGAGCGCAAAAGTGAGGTTGAGTCTATTTGTGTGGAAAGAGTGGCCAAGCGGACAGTCACCACATCTGGTTAAATTGCGAGAATTATGTAAATTAATCCAATGCACAAAACAGTTCTATTTAATAATTTCAAATACCCGCTTCATGCCGTTTTGGGACATGGATGGATAGTTTACTTCTGCTTAAATAATATATAACTATATTCTTTTCGAATACATTAATAATAATTATTATAATAGCATTCATAAAAAGATTAAATATGATTATTTGAATAATAGCATTAATAAGTGACTATACCATGACTGGAGTCATGTCTAAGTCATGACAACGTATTATTGTACGACAGGGTTTACATTATTGTTGTGGACCTACCGGGTTTATCCAGTAGCTTGACGTCATCAACCAACCCCATTGTTGACAAGACGACAGTGGCGACACACCCGCAAACGCTCAACACTTGAAACACAAGCGCTATTCCAGACTGCAATAGAGTAGGTTTCGCTGATCATATATGTCATAAGTATTTATTAAATATCGTACAATCGAGAATGCATGTTCAATTGTGTCTAAATGTGTGTCATACAATATTGTCACACGGGTGTGCATGCACGCACGTATTCATGTCACATGTCACATGTCACATGTCACACATGCACGCACTCACACACATTCGGACATATCGACTTTGTATAAAATACAATAGAAACACGAGAAAGAGAGAGAGAGAGAGAGAGAGAGAGAGAGAGAGAGAGAGAGAGAGAGAGAGAGAGAGAGAGAGAGAGAGAAGATAGATACTATAATAACAGATAGATAAGACAGAGAAGAATAGAGAGAGAAGAGAGATAAGAAAATATAGAGAGAGGAGAGGAGAGAGAAATTAGAATAAATGAGAGAGAGAGAAGAAAAGAGAGAGAAAAAGAGCGAAGAGAGAGAGAAGACGAGAAGAGAGAGAGAAGAAGAGAGAGAGAGAGAAGAGAGAGAGAGAGAGAGAGAAGAAAGAGAGAGAGAAAAAAGACGAAGAGAGAGAGAGAGAGAGAGAGAGAGAGAGAGAGAGAGAGACGAGAGAGAGAGAGAGAGAAGACGGAGAGAGAGAAGAGACGGACTAATCGAGGTAGCTAGCGGCACTTACCAAGTGCAAAAGTTCCTCCCTCTTCAGCGCTGCTACATTCGTGATCGCTGCTATCCCAACCTAAGGGAAATAACGTGAGATCATGAAATACATATATCCCCAACACGTCTTCCGTGTGACACAATGTTATACTGGTGATTACACGAATTTTCCAACAACAAGACACGAAAGACAACATCACTCGAAAGTCACAGCTGTGAATTCCGCTTAAGCCGATCTTATATATGAGCAGTAACGAATGAAAAAATTTGTTGTATGTCCATACAAGATTAGGGTTAGCATTACATACTCAAAAGTTGCAAATATGGTTAATTCGAAAGCGGAAACTTCACTAAACAAAGGTACACATCTTCTGCGATTGACATATTGAATTATTTTGCCATGTTTGAAGAATGTTTTCTTCTGATAGTAGTCTAACTGACTATCAGTATAATGGTGGGAAGGTTGTAGTTGGTTAAACTTGATTGAAAACATGGTGTGTGTGTATATATATACACGTGTTATATATATATATTATATATA
>JAODUO010000047.1:242500-257500 GCA_025642075.2 Ridgeia piscesae
CTGAAGCGAGTAGTTTACTTACCTTCCAGGTTTTGTGGTAGTCGCCGTTATGGATGAAGATGAACATTCCAAACTCAAACACCTGAAAATACAACATATGTCAGCTAATTTGACCAAGCACGTATTGCATTGCCCGGTTGGCTGGGTAAGCTCCGACAACCACCCCAAAACTGATGTAAAACACACCACCAGCATCAACCAGACAAGGCGGCCAAACCATAACCCATCT
Source organism: Ridgeia piscesae (assembly GCA_025642075.2). Classification (NCBI taxonomy): domain Eukaryota; kingdom Metazoa; phylum Annelida; class Polychaeta; order Sabellida; family Siboglinidae; genus Ridgeia; species Ridgeia piscesae. The sequence continues at coordinate 242,730 of JAODUO010000047.1, forward strand.
GATGATCATGATATCTGGTGACGATATCCGGAAGTTATGAAAATCAAAACAAATTGCTTAAACTATATTAAACTTATACTGAAAATAACCTTCTAGAATGTTCCCACGGCAGTATAGACCATAATCCAATTCTGCGTCTAAAATCGCGAACTAAATATGCTGTAATACACACGTATATATGACATCATATATTTCTAATGACGAACTGCTGGTATATCTATATTTCATTATTTAGAAATTATACATTATTCATTATGTATTTATTAATTAATTCTTATTGTTACCAGTATTTAAAAACTATATATATATATAAATATATATATATATATATATATATATATATATATATCATATTTTTATTTTATTATTTGCAATTCTACCATTTGTTTTAAGTATTTCAATTTGTTATGAAATGTCACGAACAATACTGGATGTGGCGCTATATCAAATAAAACATACTATTATTATTTATTATTATCACCATCAGTATAACTCACCAGTGCGCCAGTCCAGAAGAGACAATAGTATTCATGCTCTAGACACAGCATCACTTCGACGACAGCCAGACCGAGCAGTAGGATCCCCAGCCCGATAAAGGCAATGCCGATGAATCGCGGTCCGATGATGTCATCGTTAGCGTTGGCCCTCGTCTCATCGGTGTACTCCGAGTATCCTCTGTCCTCGTAGTAGTCCTTGCCCGCGTAGCCTCCGTGGCCCCCGCCGCGAATCTGTTGCTGTCAGAAGTGGACAGTTACTAACTGACGTCGCGCGCCTTGTTGCTTAGCAACAAGGTCCGTCAAGCCTTCACGAACGGAGGACGTATATATATGTATATATATATATATATATATATATATATATATATATATATATATATATATATATATATATATATATATATATATATATATATATATATATATATATATATATAATACGTAGTATAGCTAGTTGATGCTGCGGTTCGAAATATGTTTCTTTGTGACAAAAACATAAGGCAGAATTGTTTTTACGAGAATTGCACGTTAGGATGTATACAATCTCTCAGCAAAGTTATTTGTCGCAAATTAACATTACGCAAACAAGTTTTGAGGCATATTTTGATAGCAAGCGTAAATCACGTGACTGTAGTGAGCCATAATCCGTGATAGTGATTAAAAAAACGTAAACTTGTATTGCATTGAACGACATTTTAAGAAACTCTTCACTGTAATAATCACAGGAGAGTTAACGAACAGCTCGTGGCATTTATACCGAAAATTCTTTGTTGTTTCGCTGGACATTGATGATTTTACATTTATTGCGCATGCGCAGAAACGTCAATCGGAACGTTTTTGACGACCGGAAAAATGTAAGCGCGACAACGGTTCTTAAGTGCCACGCGTGCTAAACAATGTTGTCTTCGTTGGAGTCTTTTTGGCAGTGCTGTTTGCTTTAGAAGTGAGTTACAGTAGTCGAGTCGACTACTTATTAGAACTACTGATATTGTGTTAGCAGTTGATAAAGGCAAATGATGCCTGATTCGACATAAATCACGAATATTACAGAACAAGATTTGCATACTTCTGACATGTATTATGAAAGCAGAAATCACTGTCTAAGACAACGCCTACATTTGGAACGGTATCAGATATCATTACTAAGTAACTTAATTGGAAACTAGTCGACAATCTTGTTTTGTTTTTGTTTTATACCAACAATAATTTGATCAGTTTTATCGGCATTAATCCTCAATTTACTTGATTCCATCCACGACAACGTGCCAATGATGCAGTCATTATTATTATTTAGTAAAAAGAAAGAACTTTCCAGGGCATATTTACTAAGTGTGAGTTATTGCCTTATTTCCGGTCCTTTATTGTGTCATGCGCACAGCACACGAACCTGTGGTTCCGGTCGGTAGCCGCCGTTATCATACTGTCTCCCGCCGCGAGAGTAGTCGCTCGGGGCCGGGCGGCCGCCGCGTGAGTACGGGTCCATGGGGGGTCGGTTGTGATCGCGATACGACGGCTCCCGTCTGCGGTCTCGGGACGAAGGCTCTCTCGGTCGGTAGTCGTCACGGCGTTGCGACTGCTGTCGTCGGTTGTCGCGGTGGGGCTCGGGAAGGGTGTCGTCTGGACGTCGGCGACCTTGGTAGACAACGCGTCCTGTCTCGTCGTAATGTACGTTGCTGTCCCCTTGACGGTGTTGGTTCATACCTCGCCTGCATCAAACAGTCAGTCAATTAATATGTCAAGTAATCAGTCAATTAATGTCAAATAATCAGTCAATTAATCGATCAATAAACAAACCAGTCAATCAGTCGGTCAGTCAACGAATCAAATAATCAAATAATCAAATAATCAAATAATCAAATAATCAAATAATCAAATAATCAAATAATCAAATAATCAAATAATCAATCAATCAATCAATCAATCAATCAATCAATCAATAAATCAATCAATCAATCAATCAATCAATCAATCAATCAATCAATCAATCAATCAATCAATCAATCAATCAATCAATCAATCAAGTACATTTCCAAGCGTCAAGGGCATCGAAGGCGGGGAAGAAGGACAAATCAGCGGCGGACATGAGGCATGAGCTATGCGTCAAGAACGAAGTATAGCAGAATGATTCAGCAATATTTGAACTGACCCTAAACCATGTACAGCAAGGAACAAAGCAGTATATTTTGACAGAATGGAAAATGTGTATAATATTATTATTTGTTTAAGAGTTAAATCGTGAAGCGATATAAGTGGGTCTACATGCAGCTGGAAACAACGTACATTCGTGTGGGCGCTGGCGACACGCTATACACGAGCAGTCGGCATTTGATGTATAGCCAAGAAAGACGTATTTAGCATAGTAATTTCCTCGTATAAATAGATTCGTGTGGTTATCCATCACGCTAGTTTTCAATAAGCATTCGTCGTCACGTTTTTTCATGTTTCTTTGTACCGTGGCGATATTTCGAGCGTAGATTTGTTCATGCGACACCAGTCCACTCATCGTAGCCTCGTTGCGTCCAGTCTCAACACACTAACAGACTGTAGATGTGTCCACAGGGTCAGTACCAGGCAACAGTACCCCTGGTCAATCTCTGCCTCTGGCAAAACTGTGAAACGGTAGATGTGTCCACAGCGTCAGTACTAGGCAACAGTACCCCTGGTCAATCTCTGGCAAAACTGTGAAACGGTAGATGTGTCCACAGGGTCAGTACCAGGCAACAGTACCCCTGGTCAATCCCTGGCAAAGCTGTGAATGTAAGCTCAACCATTTAAATTGTCAACAATGAGCGTGGTTGGCCTCCGGTGTTGTGATATAACTTTGTGTGATTTCAGCCACACGCTGCTTGTTACGTGCAATGTTAGGTATGTAGAAGCAAATATTTGAATATTACACAATTTGTTCAGCTTCTCGTCATTATACTAGAATCACCAGAAACTTCAAATTGAAGCTGGTGTTTTCGCTCTTCACAAGGCTGGTTCGATTCTGCTAACTCCCATATTTCACATAACCTCGTAGGAGATCCGTCCGGGCTAGTTTGTGTTCTACTTAGGCAAATGTTACAGATTCACGTTTTATAAATCTCTTTACAATACAGATATATAATTTTCAAGACATAGTTTTTAACTTGGACTTGTTTTATTGTTAAGGGTGTGTCTTAATGAGCGCCTTTGGGCAGTTTAGACCTGGTATGACGCCACACACATAGTTGTGGTTGATACTCAATGGCAATGTCCACATGATTTATGATTTACAATAGCCAATTCACCATGCATCCACAATACATCCGGATTTGTCGATTCACCCACCTTAACTACGTAGCGATCGTGGTGCATTTTAAATCACCCAGTGTCGGATTTATGTGAACCTCATAGAAAGTGTTTGTATGTAAAGTCATGGTTACATTGTGTATAGGCTTTACTCATGCCTCAGTGAATAAAATATCCACAATACGTACATGTACTATAAACCGAAATGCTACAGGTATTATTTTGCATGTAAAGTTGAATTAAGTTGGCTATCCATTTGTACACGTTGCAGCTTTGACTGTTTGTTTATTGAATTACGTTCGTTTTTTAATCTCCTCACTTCCCAGACGTCTGCTCATGAAAGTTATTTACTATAAATAAAAACACCATAATGAATAGTAAGCGGATACAACAAATGGCAAACAACTGACTGAGTAAATCACTATGTATCGTTTCCTGTTACTACAACCCAGTTGTTGACCGTTGTTTAGTTGGGATATTCTTGTCTTCAATGTCTAGTTTCAACATTAAGTCTTTAAAGACTTATTTTATTCAAAACCATTAGGCCTTACTATGACGTGTACGCCAAGAATGATCATCTATTGCTAACCGTATCTCTCTACATTTTCCCGCGTGTGCGACGTACAACGTGAACTATCTGTTGATATTGTTCAATATACGTCCCAACATGTCTAACGTGACAGTTCAGGTCTAACAATGTCTTTACAATTTTCAGTGAAATGTACATGTATGTTACTCTCTGCGAAAACAATGTGTATATTGATCCTACGCACAGAGATTACCTGTTGAATGTACAGTATATAATAATATAAATGCATCGCATGTGTGACCTTAACTGTATACCGAATGTACAATACTTGAAGTACACTCAGTGCAAAAGACGTGAACTAGAGTTGCTGTATAATCAGTATGTTATAGATTATAAAAAAAATTGTACAACACATGAACTGTACTTAATATACACCATGTAAATCACTCACTCACTCACTCACTCACACACACACACACACACACACACACACACACACACACACACACACACACACACACACACACACACACACACACACACACACACACACACACACACACAATCGGTGTACTTCACGTGAATGTACATTACGTGTACAAATTATGAGTGCATTTAATGCAGGATTTGTGAATTACAGTCCATTCACTACAAGCGAACAACATTTCGTGTACAACTGTTAATGTACACCACTGTGTACAATGTGCTAACTACATTCATTATGTACAAGAACGTAAACTACACAGACTGAGAGAATGACAATAAGTGAGTTGTCAAGAGACAGTCGTTGACAGACTTGGGTCTGCCTTAGACAAAACTAATGTTCATTTTATGTGACTGATCAATGTAACATGTCAACCGTTCATTTTGGCGTCAACACCATAAATTGGGTACGACCAACAATGTCAAACTACCAGCATACGACGTTGTCTGAAAACTGTATTCGAACACCGTGACTGACCCCGATTATCACAATAAGCGGCCACCACGTCCAAGCGAACCAACGCCCCATGCCATAGTGGCGCGGAATACCAAGTTTTCACGGGCACCAGTAGTGGCTGAATAATGTACACCGATATCAGCCGAACGTAGCGATGGCTAGTCGTCCACCCAAACAACGGCCCCCCTCGGGTTGTCTTGAAAGCATAATTAAAATATACAAGTCGACGACACGACAAGTTATGATCGAACTTTTGACAAAATGGTGCCCGTTCTATTGATAGTTTCGACCCACTACGTGACATGTCAATCTAAGTTCGTAGCGCATAAGATTCTCCAAACAAAAGGCCTAGTCGGCGTAGGTATAGCGCGTACACGCCACTGCGAAGTAATGGCGGTCGAATCGCCAAGACGTTAACTCGACAGAACTGCGGTAAAACGACAGTTAACTTACCCGATCAACGCTCTGTTATACCTGCTGGCGTCTCTCGTACCCCAGCCCTGGTGCATGGCTACAGTAGCGCGCCTATTCACGCGTCAATATTATCTGATTTCACGAAACTTGAGCCACAAGCAAAGCACCGACCGGGGCCGATGTCGAAACGGGTTTTCAGTGTTCGGCCGCGCGTGATGGGTCTGCGCGGTGGACCGTGACGGCAATCACGTGGGCCAACAAAGGCACGAGGCGACGGAAGAATGGCTTGTACTGTGTACGGGCTGGCAGTCGTGCATGACTGACTGTCTGGTAGCCGGCTTGGTATGAATCACTCACAAACGACGTGCATATCATAGAAGCGCCTCTGCAGGCAAACTTTAGCCAGTTACAGTCACAGTCACCGATAAGCTAATTGCTTGGTCGACACAAGTGTAATACAGTTACATATTGTAAACGCTTGTTGTCTGTTCGGCCGTCGGTATGCCCATTTCATCTATCCACAACGTCGATAGATACCAAACCGTCACCAAATGGTTTGTTTGAAGTATACGTAAACATAACCAACAGTTGCATGCGCTTCAATAATTTGACACACCCGGATGTTACTAAGGAGTTTGAGAAAAAATTGTTCCGACAGGTTCATTAACGAGTTATAAAAACGTAGTCATAACTTAATGCTGTACTAAAACACATGGCTTTAGTCTGCGTACACCAGCTGAAATAAGTAATATTACTTATTTTGATTGGGAACCGCTTAGCTTTATCAATACAGATAAGTGAATGCTGAATGTTCTTCGGCCATTGAAGTGACCATATTGACCATAAGTATCAAGTATCAAGACAAAGATTAAAAAATTAATCAAATAAAATATAAATCATGTATAAAATAAAACACACACACACACGATCCATTTCAACCGGATCAACTGATATGACGTCAAAGTAAACAAACTACGAAATATTCAGTTCACGAGTCACGCCTTAGTAACGCCATGTTACCATTCGACATGTTACCATTATGTAACACGGGCTATTTCCACGGCTTTGTATTTGAACCCCTTTATTGAAGAAAACAATTGTCTGTGTGCTTTGTGGTGTAATAATTATGAGTATGGAACATTGATGTTTATAAATAAAACGTGTACTATTCTGAAAGACAGAACAGTATTTTCAACAAATGTAATTAACCGTAACAGCTATTGAAACTGGATAGTTGACTTATGTAAATACCAGTAAGGTTTGGATATTTTTTTTAGAGTTTGGTGCTGTTTGTAGCGCGGACACCAATCAACCACTTGTAACTCATTGAACGTATTAACGAACATTTTTCATCGGAGGGTCCACATTTTATGCCGTGTATACAATGCAGTATAGATAAATTGTCATTACAACACCCACAGCTGCATGATTAAATACGCATTGATTTCTTGCTAAACACAGATACTAGTCCTTCAAATTAGGAAGATGAGTCTTGTCTAAAACGAAAGCAGTAGTCATGTTCACTGGTAGCGACAGTGATTACAAAGCTTGAGGGGTCTTGCATATCAAGCTCACCAAGAACGCTTTGGAAAGTAGCATGGCTTAGCCGACCGTTAGTGCTTACTAGGACCTTAGTAGGAAGATAGTGTAATGGGACAGAGTGTACACATGATATACAATGTACGAATACACACGAATGACACAGAATGTAGAACTGACATAATGTACGAACGACACATAATGTAAAAATTACCGACCGTGCGAATGACACATACTGTAAAACAGACACAATGTACGAATGACTCATTAGGTACAGATAACACAGAGTATACAATGACCGAGCGAGCGAATGACACATACTGTAAAACAGACACAATGTACGAATGACTCATTAGGTACAGATAACACAGAGTATACAACGCTACCATACATCATTAACTGTCACATTCTCAAGTTACGAGTGTGCCAATTTAGTATCTCTATTCTACATATTCACTGGCACCATAGGGATAAGATAAATACAATTCAAAGAAAAAAAATTAAAACCGGAAATACTGTGCTGATGACAAGAGCTACTCTTTGTGGGATGGCCCATGGATGAGAACAGAAAATATTTTCAAACCAGATATTCTCTCACACCGAACTTCAAAGGAAGAAGGGAAAGGAGACTGATTACAAAGGAGAAATGGCAACAAATAGTAAACAGTTTGGCGAAATATAAGAGACATTAAAAAATTACCAAAACAGTATGCCAACTAAAGAATGCGATTTAGTAACGTTCCACCGCATTGGAGGAAAACAACTTGCCGAGTGCACCCAACTCGTAGCCGGGGGCAAGGCGGAACTAACGGGGTGAAACGAATGTAGTCAACACAGCGTGTATTCATGATTAGTCTCAGTGCAAGATTCTTATCAAGCGGAACCCCTACGAGGCACATGTCGCACAGCTTAACAATGCAGAGTACCCGGGACTTGAATATGTCTGTATACAACAAAACATAGATGTTTTTGATATGAAGCAAGTGCCAGTTTAGACCAGTCGAGATACAATTGAACAGAGTAGGCGACGAGTTAGGGCGTTGGTCTCGTACGCCAAAGAACCCCACCCTCCTCCAATGCCGTTCTATTAAAAAACGTGGGCGTTTTCGCCCGTTCTCGCCAATTCATAATTCTGTTTTTAGATGCTGCTAGTAATGGCTATTCGGAAATATACGTACGAACTTCGCTTTTCTATATGTGGGAAAAAGGTGTATGGTGGTCTTTTTACAAAACATCGCCAAAAAGTCTTTTTTACGACACGTCGTCTGAAGGTCTTCATTCAGCTGATGTCCTCTTGTGTGCGTCCCGAATTCATGTTAATTAACTAGCGTCAATTGACCCATGGAGATAGAAGCTATTCACAGCAGCTGACTCCATAAGATATTTTATAACCTTTATTTAAGGTCGTGCCCGTTAATCATTTTAGTCCTGTTGTCGAACAGATCGCAAAAAACATAGACCGTGGCTCACAGAAGAGCGATTTAAAAGCTACTCAGTTCATTGTTTTAATATGTCTCCCATAGATATAGAAAACTAAAAACATAGTATTATTAAACATGACACTCACAAAACATCCGAGGTGATGGGTGTTAAACGCTGCATAGTTAAACATGACATTCAACTAGATGTCAAAGCTGAAGGGTGTTAACCGTCACGGCTCGCCGCGCTGAACATATCAGCAGAACCTTACTGGTGAAGGTGGGAGGGAGGTATGGAGGAATTGGGGGAGGAGGGAGACAGGGAGGGAGGAGGGAGGGAGGGATGGAAGGGGAGGGAGGGAAACACAGACAGACAGACAGAACAAACTGTAGTAAATACGCACAAAACAGTGTTGCGATTACAAGGTTGAAAACATTTTGATTTAAATGAATGAAGCACATGACCGTGAACAGCCCTTTTATAACTTGGCCAGAAGGGATTGGCTATTGCAGTACGCTTCTGACACGCATGTGTGTGCCCTATATATGGACTAAAAGGTCTAACTATCCAACTGGGCTACGAAGAAAATTGAAGGTTTGAACGGACAAAGAACATATTTTGATTTGCCACTGACCCCACTGTTACAATGCAGTTTTAACGTTTAACATATGGTACACTTCTAACAGTAGGTCACCAGAAAGATAAACTCTGAGTCATACTGAGTGGGCAAAATTTCGGGTGACTCTTATCGTCACGGTATGAATGTATTGCCAATCTGCTAGCGTTGCGTGTCTTTGAATCGTGACGGGTGGGTCAAGAAATAACAACATAAAATGTTTCAATTGCATTTGTGTCGAACCCACGAAGAAGGGGATGTAAGAGTCAGAACGTGGTGAATATTGGAGACGCCGGCTTACCAAGCCCTCCAACTGCACCGCCTGAAATTCATCAAAAACTTCTAAATGCAGTCACATGAGATTCAACAAAACCCTATATGTGCATTTCCCCCGAGGCTCAGTAACATCGCCAACAACATACCCCCGGGGGTCACCAAAATCATCCAACTATATACCCCTGAGATTCATCCATAACCTTCAACTAGGTCCCCCAACTACATTCCTCTGAGATTCACCTAAAACCTCCAACTACATTCCTCTGAGGTTCACCAAAAACCTCCAACTACATTCCTCTAAGGTTCACCAAAAACCTCCAACTACATTCTTCTAGGATTCACCAAAAATCTCCAACTACATTCCTCTGAGATTCACCAAAACCTCCAATTACATTCCTCTAAGGTTCACCAAAAACCTCCAACTACATTCTTCTGAGATTCACAAAAAAACTCCAATTACATTCTTCTGAGATTAAAAAAAACGTCCAACTACATTCCTCTAAGGTTCATCAAAAACCTCCAACTACATTCTTCTGAGATTCACCAAAAACCTCCAACTACATTCCTCTAAGGTTCACCAAGAATCTCGAACTACATTCTTCTGAGATTCACCAAAAACCTCCAACTACATTCTTCTGAGATTCACCAAAAACCTCCAACTACATTCCTCTAAGGTTCACCAAAAACCTCCAACTACATTCTTCTAAGATTCACCAAAAACCTCCAACTACATTCCTCTGAGATTCACCAAAAACCTCCAACTACATTCCTCTAAGGTTCACCAAAAACTCCAACTACATTCCTCTAAGGTTCACCAAAAATCTCCTACTACATTCTTGTAGGATTCACCAAAAACCTCCAACTACATTCCTCTAAGGTTCACCAAAAACTTCCAACTACATTCCTCTAAGGTTCACCAAAAATCTCCTACTACATTCTTGTAGGATTCACCAAAAACCTCCAACTACATTCCTCTGAGATTCACCAAAAACCTCCAACTACATTCCTCTAAGGTTCACCAAAAATCTCCAACTACATTCTTCTGAGATTCACCAAAAACCTCGAACTACATTCCTCTGAGATTCACCAAAAACCTCCAACTACATTCCTCTAAGGTTCACCAAATCTCCAACTACATTCTTCTGAGATTCACCAAAAACCTCCAACTACATTCTTCTGAGATTCACCAAAAACCTCCAACTACATTCCTCTGAGATTCACCAAAAACCTCCAACTACATTCCTCTAAGGTTCACCAAAAACCTCCAACTACATTCTTCTGAGATTCACCAAAAACCTCCAACTACATTCCTCTGAGATTCACCAAAAACCTCCAACTACATTCCTCTAAGGTTCACCATAAACCTCCAACTACATTCCTCTGAGATTCACCATAAACCTCCAACTACATTCCTCTAAGGTTCATCATAAACCTCCAACTACATTCCTCTAAGGTTCATCATAAACCTCCAACTACATTCCTCTAAGGTTCATCATAAACCTCCAACTACATTCCTCTAAGGTTCATCATAAACCTCCAACTACATTCCTCTAAGGTTCATCATAAACCTCCAACTACATTCCTCTAAGGTTCATCATAAACCTCCAACTACATCCCTCTAAGGTTCATCATAAACCTCCAACTACATTCCTCTGGTTCACCATAAACCTCCAACTACATTCCTCTAAGGTTCATCATAAACCTCCAACTACATTCCTCTAAGGTTCATCATAAACCTCCAACTACATTCCTCTAAGGTTCATCATAAACCTCCAACTACATTCCTCTAAGGTTCATCATAAACCTCCAACTACATTCCTCTAAGGTTCATCATAAACCTCCAACTACATTCCTCTAAGGTTCATCATAAACCTCCAACTACATTCCTCTAAGGTTCATCATAAACCTCCAACTACATCCCTCTAAGGTTCATCATAAACCTCCAACTACATTCCTCAAAAACCTCCAACTACATCCCTCTAAGGTTCACCAAAAACCTCCAACTACATCCCTCTAATGTTCACCATAAACCTCCAACTTCATCCCTACGAGGTTCATCAAAAACCTCCAACTAGGGGCTGTATAAAAAAATAGACTAGTGATTGTTCTGTATCAGACTAAAACTACGAGTATAAAGGTTATTGTGATTGTCGTGATTATCATGATTGTGTGATTGCTATTATTATTATTATTAACATGATCATTATGATGGTGATTAATGCGATTGTTATTACTACAATAAAAATGTGGATCCTGTTTGCAACAGGGAGACTGCGCGAGAAGAAACAATCTGATTGTACAGATACAATATGTTTATTGTTATTTTAGTTCAACTGTTTATTGTAACGGAAATAAACTTCAATTGAATTCAAATCAATTCAATGTTGATATTGTTAGACGTCGACGATGTTTGTCACACAAATGCTGCTTGTTGCTGGATATAATTACGTGCTGCTGAATTGCCTTGACCGTTAACGTTCATTACCCTTTGCGTACCTGTTGTGAATGGTCTTAACCAAATACCAGTACACTCCGACCTATTAACGAACACAGCCAGAAGGTGTATGAGCGGACAAATGCGAATGGCGTGCATCATTGACATGGCGTTGAATATAATAAGTGACTAACCACCCCGACACTGTATGGGTGTGGAAGAAGAATAGGGGTGGAAGTCAGAACGTGGTGAATATTGGGGATGCAGGATAATTAACCCCTCCAAAGGCAGCTACATGGGGCTCACACAAAATGTCATTTGCACCCTCTCGAGGCTCATCAAAATACGACATTATGATGCAAGTCAAATGCCTTTTATGTGGGCGTTGCTCCGAGTCTAAAAACTAACATTTACGGTAATTCCAGTGACCCAGTCAGGATCACATGACTTCCCACGTGATAACTATTGGTATAAAAGACAGCAGCACTGTTGCCGGTGCCCCAGTTCGAATTTACGAAGAGAAAGGTAACCACATATTGACATTCGTTATTGAGTTGTATGCTACTTGTATTTGTCTAATTTATGTCGCAATACTTATAGTGGTTACTGCTCTTCGTTATATTTTGTGTTCATAGCATTGGCAGCTATGTTTGAGGTTCCCACCCACCTGCCCCAGCTACACCTGTATGCATGCTATTTGTTTGACACGTTGAAGAAATATTATCTTTTATTATTTGTACCAGGGGTGTTGGGGCGCTATGACGCTTTCCCTTGTTTCAACATATGTGGTGGTTGGTTTCACCCACCTTTGCTGTTTAGGTTTACTTTTGTATTATAATTATTTTGCATAATACACAAATTATAATTTGTATTATAATTATTTTGCATAATACACAACATTTACATTGTATCAGGATTTTTGTGAATTATGTGGATTCTGTTATTATGTGTATATATGTTTGGCTTAATACAAAGCTCTTTTACAAACGCATATATGCCTTGTCACTTACAGCAAACGAGTCACGATTCCTTATAAACAAGGAGCATGGTCCCGCATAAAGTAATTTTTTAGAAAATATGATATGACTGATATGATTGCAATGATTATTATTATGATTATTACGACTATTATGAATGCTAATGTTATTATTTTTATTATTGAGTTTGTTACTAAGAATATTGTGATGGTGATTATTGCGATTATTATTGTTATTACTACAGAGAAATATGTATGAGGTGTGGAACAGCGTGACTGTGGGAGAAGACACAGACTGCGTGTATCACTGTTGATGTAGTCAGGGATCAACAACGTTTGTCACATGAATGCTTCTTGTTGATGCATAATATGTACGTGCTGTCAAATTGCTTTCAACGCATAACTATCGTAAATGCTTGCTGACGAATATGTGCTGCTGAATAGCTGTCACACCATAACGTTCGTTAAAGTTTACCTACGTGTCGTGAAGGCTAGTAACCAAGCATCAAGCGCACCCGTGACGTATATTAGCCAAGCATCAAGCGCACCCCACAAATAACTAATCCTGCCCTGCAGGTATGAGTGACTACATTTAACTTGCGTCGTTAACATGGCATTGAATACATTAACCACCCCGACCATAATGTGTAGCCGTCGTTATCTGGCGACATATATCTGCGACAAACACAGTTTTAGTTGTAGAACAATGGAATTACGGTTCAATGAAGTACTGAAGCAATCAAGTAGGCGGGTGGGTGGTAAGTGTTACGTGGGCACATCGGACGACGAGTGTTTCACTGTGTGTATTTGTTTATCAACACCGCGTTACATCATAACAAGTGGGAGTAGGGGCAGGGTGGTGAGTAGAGCGAAACACACACACTTCACACACACACACGCACACACACCACACACACACACCACACACACACACACACACACACACACACACACACCACTCACTCACTCACTCACACACACACACACACACACACACACACACACACACACACCACACACACACACACTCACTCTTTCTTTACAACACACACACACACACACACACACAACACACACACACACACACACACACACCACACACACACACACACACACACACACCTCCACTCACACACACACACACACCACACACACCACCCACACCCACACACGCACTCGCACTCACACTCACACAGGCATGTTTACACAAAGCACTATCTATTCATAATATGCTGTGATGATAATCTACGCCACTGAGTCGTGCGGGAACACGGAAGTACAAACACTTAAAAAAACATAAACCAACACACAAGTCTGATTAAAAGCCGACTGCAGCACTGTGTAGAGTGTGTATAAAGACACACGCCTAGTGAACCTGCAGTAGATCCTTTAGTCTTTACTTGTTTCAGTGGTTGTGTGTTGGTGAATCAGGGGTCATTGTGTTCCCTTAATGATGAACGATGGACGACGACGTACACCGAAAAATCACACATTTAAGAAACATAATAGGCAGGATCGTCAACTCTGGACTTATGAATGAAAAGCACGTCTTCCTGTCCCTTTGTGTCGCCACCTTTCCGACTCCGTTTATGTAATGGATTTGCGAGTAATATTAGACAAATTACAACGTATCACCTACCTGTTATGTTCAGCGATATTATGTATATCCAGTCGGTTTAAGAACCGTTGGGATTCCGTGTGCGAAATCGAAAAGCGTCTGACAGTATGACAAGATGGTAGCGAATGCGGAGCGACGAGATGTGACGCTTGACGTACGCGAGAAGTCGATCAACCGTGGCGAAAAACCAGCCGCGCGTGACGAAAATGCTACTGAGTCCTACCAGTGTTCGCATATTAACTT
>JAODUO010000047.1:262500-322500 GCA_025642075.2 Ridgeia piscesae
TGTGTGTAGGAGTGCGTGAGTAACAGAACACAGACGTATTTTTATGGATTGTGTATAAATGTAATCACGGTTGTGGTGTTGTTGGTGAATGCTTGTGTTTGTTGTGTGTTGTTGTGTGTGTGTTGTGTGTGTGTGTGTGTGTGTGTGTGTGTGTGTGTATGTATGTAATATGTATACTACTATGCATTGATGATGTAGCATGCATGCATGCATGCCTGCCTGCCTGCCTGCCTGCCTGCCTGCCGCCTGCTGCCTGCCTGCCTGCCGCCTGCCTGCCTGCCTGCCTGCCCTGCCTGCCTGCCTGCCTGCCTGCCCCCTGCCTGCCGCCTGCCTGCCTGCCTGCCTGCCTGCCTGCCTGCCTGCCTGCCTGCCTGCCTGCCTGCCTGCCTGCCTGCCTGCCTGCCTGCCTGCCTGCCTTTTGTTTGTTTGTTTGTTTGTTTGTTTGTTTGTTTGTTTGTTTGTTTGTTTGTTTGTTTGTTTGTTTGTTTGTTTGTTTGTTTGTTTGTTTGTTTGTTTGTTTGTTTGTTTGTTTGTTTGTTTGTTTGTTTGTTTGTTTGTTTGTTTGTTTGTTTGTTTGTTTGTTTGTTTGTTTGTTTGTTTGTTTGTTTGTTTGTCTGTTTGTTTCGAGGATCCACACCTCCGTCAGTTTTACATGTAATCGTCAACCCGGACTTCCTCTCCTTGTAGCTGATTACGTCAGTTGGCGGGTGAGTTCGTGCGTTTTCTGGCAAAAGGTTGTACTAACAACAACTCATTAATGCGGGTAGACTGGAAACGTGTGATTAATGTTTAGTGTCTGGTGACCTTTTTACATCGGACAACGCCGGGTAACTCAGCCAGTAACCCATTGTATGCAACACTTTGTTTTTTCTTTCTGTTGTGCACAGCCCCGTTCTTATGGCGTCTACTGACGTAATACAATTGAAAAGACGTCGACCGACAACGTGGAAGTGCGATTATTTTTACGTCAGTGTAAGTTTTCACTGACAAAAGCACAAAAATGTAATTGTGCAATTTTTGTGTAAGAGATAGACGCAGATTGGCGCAAAACGACACTACATGTAGGTCTATGTAAACGGAACAATAGCGTGACGTCACAACACGGAACACCAGAAAACGTCATTGACATTATACAATAGGATTTCAGTCACGTATAAAAAATGTAATCACGGCTCTTGAGCGCATCCGTCCTGGTTTGCCCCGTAGAATGGCCCACTTGTGTAATATTATTACCAGGTTTTATATTGGACTAGGTTGCCCTCTAATGCAACAACTTGTAAATATATAATTCATAGGGAAGACTTCCTTCTTCAACTTCCTTGTTCATTCATTGCAATGATTTGTTAATTTTAACGCACGCATGCATTCACTGACGCACACGCATGCGCTCACGAGCACACCTCCCCGGCATATACACATAGCTCGCCCGTTTTATGCGCAAGTATCAACTACATGTTTACACATAAATATTTACATATAATAAAACATAATCATATATATATATATATATATATATATATATATATATATATATATATATATGAGGGTTGTATGTATGTCCACGTGGTAAACTTATATCCACATGTATGTATGTATGTATGTATGTATGCATGTATGTATGTATGTATGTATGTTCACATCCATCCTCTCTCCTCTCTCTCTCTCTCTCTCCTCTCTCTCTCTCTCTCTCTCTCTCTCTCTCTCTCTCTCTATATATATATATATATATATATATATATATATAATAATATTATGATACACGTAGATTCTTCGTTAATCAATTGATGGCTGAGTTGTCAATTGTATTAACGAGATGAATCTACGTGTATATATCATAATATATATATATATATATATATATATATATATATATATATATATATATATATATATATATATATATATATATATATATATATATATAATGATTAGTAAGTTAATACACGTAGGATTCTCAGCCACGAGGTAAATTGTATTAACGAGAGAATCCTACGTGTAAAAAGGCATATGCGGGCCCCTATGTAGTCCAGTGACACGGCTGTCCAGCGGTACAGACTTAGGTCGTGCTCTCGTTACGGTCACTGAACACGTCTGGCCACGAATCACTTATCGGTGTCATAATCGAGCGTCAAGGGTCAGTGAGTACGTCTTGTTTACCTGCCACGAAACGATGAAATTAATTTATCCATCAGACATGGAACATCTGACATACCATGTCGCAGATACCCCCGGGCAGCAATTAAGTCAGGTATTCGCGGGCTCACGTTACACCTGTGGGCATCGAGACAATGACATGGGCTGGGGAAAGGCTAACTGTAACAACAACACGCTGATTTGCATTGCATCGACGAGAGAGCAACACTAACCCTAAGCATGGACTGTGTCAGTGCTGGTATTGTTGTGAATTTGTGACCACTAATTTGTGTCTCGGTCGCCGGTATAAGAGGCTGAAAATAGTCCTGTTCAAGAAATAGGATATCACGATTCACGAGCAATTTTTTTTATAAATTGGGTCACCCAGACGTATGCCATTTTTGTTGTGAAGGAAGCTCGGAAGGATATTGAGACTTACTAGTTATTTGAAATACAAAAGGTTTTGTAACAATATAAGCTTCGCGTCATCGATTTTTTTTGGGTAGGAAGTTGGTCATTTTTTAAGAAATATAATGATCCTTTGCATATGTACAGTTTCATAATTAAGGCATCCAGACCTGCCACATTTCTCAGATTTGCACATTTGTACGTTTTAGATTCCAGATATTTACAATTTGTGTCTAAGGTATGTGTATTTTGCTCACAATCAGGGTCTGAAAATCCTATCGCTAGAGATATTTTGAATAAATCGTGATGTTTATCAACTTCATGCACATTAACCATACACTGTACTTATGTTCTAATTGTTCTTTTGTAATTTCTATATTATAGAGAACAACTCCACACAACTGCTAAAGATTGCAGAAGATACTGACTAGTGAAATGTGAATATTTTTTTAACAAGCTGTTCCAAATTTCAAACTGCCATAACTTCAAAACTATTTAAGCTAAAACGCTCAAATTTTGGATTTTTCTAATGTTACCACGGGCTCTCACCATACTCATCTATTCAAAAATCTAAGAGATGACAGCAACCCCATTGTTTGGATTCACACGGAATGACCCCTAGGTTAAAAAAAAGTGCGCCCTATGACTATGTCTTCATTTTTACAGATACCGATCATGGGCGTAGCTAGGTATAAACACACGTGGAAGCACGAATTAATTATATTAGTCTAAATGCTATCATGAGGGTCTGGTCGTCAAGGCCAGTCCCAATATGCGCTCAGATGTCACTCTAGAGTGCAGATAGTTCTTGAGATGCTGCATTGCGCTGAAAGCGCACTCTGTCGTGGCTGTCGATACAGACGTACATCACCATCAGTATGACGACTGCAGTGTACGTGTTAGTGTATAGGTCGGGGTTGAATTCTTGAATTGTGTTCCATCTTACCTTCCAGCGACCCACTTCGTTTTGTAGTTGACGCAGATCTCCAGGCTTGGGACACTTCGTACAGCTGGATTTTTTTTTCTGGTGTCAGATGCACCAGCAGTTGTTTCGGAGGGATGTACTGAGCCACTAACAATCGTGTGCTCATTTTCTGCAGCAAGTGGTCCACGAATGGTAGCTTCACCGCCCTCTGCCAGTACTCACAAGGGGCGTCAGCAGGAACAGTTTCGCGGTGTCTTGATTTTCCATCATTGCGCAGGTTATTCGGTTGAACTTCGAATCTCGCTGCCAGTTCCACAGCGCCTTCCTACAATGTATTCCATATCCCTGGATCTGCCCTGTCTTGCTGTAGCTGGGAGATGACAATGACTGCTTCCTATGCTGCCTCCACGATGTCACATTGTTTGGCTTGTAGAAATGTTGTCAGAGGAAGTAGGCTTTGGAGTACATACTCACTCGTTACCAATGTGATGCTGAAGTCTCAAATCGTTAGATTGACAACAAGGAGCTCTGTGCTTTGCTATCCCCACCAGCTTCCAGATGTCCCAGATCAGACAACATAATTGTGAAGGCAGACTTGAATGTGTACAGTGCGTTGGTACTACTGCCCGTAACACCGCAATCTCTTAGCTGAGTAATTGAAGCAGAAGGCGATCTGTTGGAGTGTGTCCATCATGCTTCTCACCGAAGACTCATGGCATGTACAACAGCCAAAAAATACGCTGTGTCCTTTGTAGTGCGTGTAAATGGCTCCATGGATGTGCTGTCTGATCCGTGCTTGCACTCCACGACGCACGCCTGCCATGTTGGCAGCACCATCATATCCTTGACTCCGTGTCATTGCTACCACAATCCCATATTCTTCATGGACATATGTAAACGTTGTAGCTGGGTCTAGGGCTTCACCAGTTGTGCTCCCAGCTTAATTAGATCCAAGAAATTCCCAGTAGCTGTTCAACAACTCAGTCAGCTTCACCAACAACTAGACAATAATGATATGCTCCTCATGAACATACTTTGATACATGTTGGCTTAAACAAAACCTTTCCATTTCCACCTACAGTTTACTCAAGGATTTTATAGCTTTGAAGCTATAGAATCCTTGGTTTACTCGTGAAGATTTAAGATATTAATGCCACCACGTCTAGAGTTATGTTGCGGTGCATGGTTCTAATCTTATAATTTTAGCCTACGGACGTTAAAACATTGATAACAGCTGTATATGTTTCGTGCACACTGACTGGTCTGGAAACTAAAATTAATACAATGCTATCAAAATGTTGATAAAGTTTTACAAGTGAATGATTACCTTTTCGTTGCTAAAGGCTATGAATATATCTGGGCATCCTCTGGCCACCTTTGAAGTGGGCATACTGCGATTGTCTTATTGATATGGAAGCACGGCTAGCTACACCTCTGCCGATACAGAATGTATTACGACTGAACAGTTTGCATCTCACTTACCCATATCCCAATAACAACCTTTTCCACTGTATCCACCTCAGATTATGTAGAAATGGCCCGCGTTTGCGTGCCGCGAACCGATCACATGGTCTTACAAAACATTCATTTTATTTGTTTTGCACTAATCTAATATCAATGACCCCCCCCCTCCATCGACAGGGCCTGTTCAGAAGCGTAAATCATAATGCAAGATCACCGCATCATGGATATAAATGATAGATCTATACTGTGTCATTGGCTGACATTTGTAAGTTCTACAGTCATCCGTTGCGTTTTAAAATATGTTGACTGTTGATTAATAGTACGCCACAAAAACGCATCGCCTGTCGACTGTGATGCCATCTGGCGAATGGTTTTTCATAGTTATTTTATTATCTACCAAATGGCGGATGAAATATCAACAACTAGATACTGCGTACCTAATTTTGGCCTATTAAAATTTCTCCTATGATAGTCTCGGTTACCAAGGCCCTGTGAATGTGATTAACCAATGAGAACCATCGTTACATATGATATTGCCCATTACAAAGAATCAATCGGGCGCCAAAATAAATCGTTTGCATCTGTGACATCTCGACACTGTACTCGATTTGATAAACAAGAAACCGATTGCAAGTTTGAAACATACCGAAATTAATGTTTGTTGTGTTCTAAGATGTAATTGTTTTAGAATCCCTAAGTATATAACCACTTTGAATAGTCTTTGTGCTAATGCATAATGAGAACCCTTAGGCTAAGCCTAGGCATGAGTTAGGCTTTACGCGTTGTCCAACATCAAATAAGTTGTATGATATAATAATCATGTGGTACGACAATGTCACACTCACTGTTTTAATTTATTATACTGCATTAAGTTTCCGTTTTAACCAACGTTTTAAAAAAATAATTCAGCAAAATATCAATATTATTAATCAAAACCACTTAATTATTCATCAGTGGCATCCAAAATAAAGCTTCAAACAAGTTGTTTTTAGTGAAATATTCGTGATATCAAAAATAATCATGCTTCGAGCAGAACCACTAAATCTGGGCTAAACAGTGTTGCCACTTCACGAAACCTGGGTAAATGAGGTTAATGTCAAGGTAAAGAAAACTGCTCTTCACAGAACGATGATAACTTTGAACCTTTCACATTTCCCTGTAGCAGAAGCTGTCACGATGGTAATGATTCTCTGTGTGGCATCAAAGAGACTCCCTCTCCACAGACACATATGACAGGTATAGATAGACTCGTCTGTGGTATGTCAACATTCTTAATTAATCTCCATGTGTGATATTTGGTAATAACCGATTCTTCTAAATAATACTTCATGTTAAATGGCAAACAGCATGGCATTCAATCTTGTATACAGTCAAAGGTCTCAACTAATTTAGATCTGTGATACAGCGAAGTCAGGTGGTTGCTAGCTTAACAAGGGATGGGGCCACCCAACAGAGCATCATCTCGCCCTGCTGTGGCTCGACGAGAGCGCCACCTGGTGATCACTGATGAGTAATAAGTAAGGTATTTGCCAAACATTTCTAAACTGATACTGGCACAAACCACAATGATAAAATGATTGACTTTCTGTATTTCCATTTATGTTTATACGACAGCATGTCTGCTGTTTATTGCTGGATGTCCTCAACAAGTGTTGCACTATAAAATTACCCGGTGATCAATAATAATCATTAATACGCTCTACCATTCATCAGTAATCACTAAAAAGAAAACGTTTAGAGAAAAAGTCCACTGGACAATTTATTGTCTAGCATACAGATTTAAAAACCCTGCTCTAGAATTAACGTTTCACAGAAACAACAGCACCATAACAGAAGCAAACAGAGGTCAAAGGTTAACTCTGGCACAGTACTGGACATGGCCAATACGTCCTAGTCACTAGAGGCCGCCACTGGAGTCTTCTTGAACGCATGCTCCATGATCGTTGTGTTGCGATTCGGTGCGCCTCGCTTCCCGTTCTTTCTCATCTCCAGAGCCATTCTGGTGAGCGGGCTGACATTGGCGACAAGGTCACGTCGGCGCTGAAGGTCGTCCATTTCTTCCTGATCATCGTAGTTGATCCCAGGTTCGTATGCGGGCTGAACCTCCTCCGGTTCCTGCAAGTCTATCCCTCCGTCCTCCACAGCCTGGCGGAATGCAGCGTACTGACAACGGAAACAACAGTGTTGCTAGCAATTCAACTTGGTGATGGAATACCCAGATCCAGTAATTGCAATGTGTTGTGTAACTGCAAATACACTGACAATTGTGTGAGTAATCATTGCATACTACGTTACACTAGTCCAACAAGTACAGTGGAGATTCCTGCCCATTATAAAACACTGTTTACAGTAGAGAGTCGTAGATGACTGGTTTGTATGTTGCTGCAATCTGGTCATAAGAGATATTTTGTGCTTTAAGCTTACACCCAAAATTACCATTTCAGTGCCACACAAATATAAACATACAAAGGTAAATACCACATTTAAACATGCACAAAAACACAGATGTAACAAATATAGGAAACATTTTAAAATAACAAAATATAGATAATTATGAACAATTAAAAATCATCCATTCATTAATTGTCATTGCTAATTGTACCTTTCCTCTTAGTAAACACTGATCGCCAAAAGCATAAACAAACCAGCATATCATGTAGTTCTAGTCCTTGGCACTGTAAAATATCTGCTACATTGAAAGATTCTATTGACATCCATCTCTCGCCAGGTGGCAATAATTTTGTTACAATACACCTGTACAACGCTGTCTCCTACCTTCTGTGACTTCTCGTCGTGTTCCTCCTCGTGTAAGATCATCGCTGTGATCCCCGCCTCGCGACATCGCTGGGCCAGCACCTGACCCACACTCTTAGCCGCTACCACATCACTGTAGCTGAAACACCAAACACCACAAGAGCTACACCACAAAGTACACGCCGTGACAGATCACACTGCTTCTGAACCAATGTGGGCAGCCATCTTGGATTACAGCCTTACGGGTTACATAAGAACATAACAGGTGTTCATTTGTGATTAGTCAAAATACTACCCCATAATTATGCTTAACCAACTCTTGCTCTGCTGCGCAAATTTTGCCGAAAAGACAGTCTGGTGGAATATATGCTTTACTCGTGTAACCCTTATATAATGTCACTGAAGCCGTCAGATGGTGTCACTGTTTTCGATTAATTCACAGATTTACATGTACAATAATGATTAAGTTATAAAATATTTATACACAGAATATAAGGTAGAAAATTAAAATGAGATGAAAACTAACAACATTTTACATTTCTGTTTATACTGTTTGTGTGTGACATGTTTCAGTACAAATTTAATTCTAAATATGGTTTATAATACAGTAGTATCTAATAAAAAGGGTATCTTTATTTTTCTTCCAAATTCGGCCTGAGAGCCATTTGGCATAGCTGCCCTATTCTGGGGTAAGACCTCTGTGGTGTTCAAAAACACAGAGCATAATTTTCTCAGTAGCGAGGGACTCAAAAGTGCTGCCAGTTCACTGAGCCTGGGTAATCGAGGCTATCAAAATACTGGCACGAGAGGCATACGTAAATGGGAAATTGGACAGACTCCCAAATGTTTTTTGTGCACTCTCAAATATTAGCAAAATAGGGGGGGCCACTGGACTCCCATTTCCCATAAAAATCAATGCTTATAGGTGGACGTAAAACCCAATCCTCGCTGGTTTAGTTGTGAAGAGAAGCAGGGCACCTGTAGAGATGTTGGGCAACGGCCGCCTCCTTGGTAGATGCCGACAGCACGACTCGCCCAGAGGAGTGTTCTACCTTTGCAGAGATGTTACGGTTTGTCTTCTCAAACACCATCCTGGATCAGCCCGCAACACCACAATGTACATTTACAACACACGAACAGTTAGGTCTTACAATTACGATGTAATAGTAGTAGTTGTCATAGTAATACTTCTATAGCGCCTGTATCCTTGAAAATTCAAACTCAGAGGCACAATAAACAAAATCAGTACCTGTGTAGGTGTCATCATAAACGGGGACAGCCAATGGTGGAAAAGCAATTTCAAACAAATATGTTTTTCACTAATGTTAGCTATAGTTTCAGAAAATTAATTATAATAATGAGTTGATTCCAGATTGATGGCGCAACTACAGAGATGCATGTTTGCTTGTACTGAGCTTTGTTTTAGGAACAAAATGTTGTTTGGAAATGAATGATCCCAGGGATTTAGGGATGTCGGGAAAATATAACGGATTAACTAAGTGACTCACTACTACAATGTAATGACTATTACACGGCACGAGTCTAATTTAAACAAACTAGGTCAGGTCTAGCTAACAGTGTCACTTATCTTGTAATCTCATATTTTTTAAACTTTCATTGATACATTTTAAAGTCAACTTTCATTGAACAAATAATTTAAAACTAATAACACACCTGCATTTAGTAACCCAAAGTAAAAACAATACCATATTATTCTCTGCAGATGTTCACTTCCTAATAGAAGTGTGTCCCTTTTACAGAGGTGAAATCATACACAACAATTTATTTTCAGGTGTGAATACACAAGGTACTGCCCTAGATCAACAAAGCAATGCATCTATTGTGGTACGAGGCCAGAAGAATCACAGGATGTGATATTATTGTTTTATTTGTGCCTACCTGTGATAGAATTCTCTGGTGGGGTATTGGTACCTCCAGCCTTTGCTCTTTCTTGCCAGGGCCAGTCTCTCAAGGTTCCTGCCAGGGAAGAAGAACAGAACACATGTATACATACACAGGTGTGTAGTGTGTGTGTGTGTGTGTGTGTGCGTGCGTGCGTGCGTGCGTGCGTGCGTGTGTGTGTGTGATTGGTGTGTAGAAAATTGCCATTAGTACATTTATACAAAGTCTAGCATAATGTTTTCTGGATTATTATTTTTGGGTTATATATTCAATGGCATCGGAGAGATGACTTTGTAGCCTGCCTGTTTCATTTTTACACAGAACGATTGTGTTTGTGAAACAAATTGAATACATACACATGGAAGGTCACCATTTATGTAAGACATACATCAGTTTTGCACTCACTGTATTACTTGGTTCTAAAATGTATTTAAAAAATGAATAAGCTGAAATACAAGTGCACTTCTTAATAAATATCAAGTATTGTTCACAGCGTATGCGCAGTCTTGTGTCACCTGGGGTTTCTGTTGATAAAGTTTGGGTTGACGACGTCATTGTCTGTACTTGTACTTGCTGCACGTTTCTGACAAGCCACTGAAAAATGAGATAACATTGCTGAATCACTCAAGAGCAAGAATGCAGCATAAACTTGTATTTGTAATATGTATGTGAAAGATAGATTAACAATTTGGAAAATTATGGGGATTGTATCTTGCTATGGTTATACTGTTTTATTCGACATGTGTGCACTTTAGTAAAAAGTAATATGTTGATAATCCTAAACTGTTCAAAGACAATTTTTCCCAGTATTTTCCAAATCCAATGCAACACTGACATTGTGAACTGCCACTGTCAGTTCACAGTTGGTCCACTGACATTGTCCAATATTTTATTGTCTTATGACTGTCCAAAATCTTGCCTGCCCAGACCGATGTCTGGTGGGGAGTCTGGTGACATTCTGCAAAGTCTGTCTCTGCTGCAGATTTGCATGACTTATAATATTAGTCTTAGTCCTAAACTTAAGGTGTAAGATTATGGGTTAGACGCGTCACTCATCAGTGATAGTGTCAGACACGCCTTTTTGACTTTGTGCCTTACCCAGTCTAGGACTTGCCCTAGTGAGATGTATAATCCCCACATAATAAATAACAGGTTAGTGAAAACATAACGAACGATCTGTCACAAGTTGTAACGCTGACAGTATCCGAGTCCTGGGCGACATTACCACATACACATATTATCGCCCAAACCAAAACATTTGTTTACCTAAACATGCAACAGCTCCTCTGTTAAAGCGTTCCCGACACATGAATAAGCCCAAGTTTCACAGGCTGCAGGAAAAATTAAACGTATATTTGAAATACTCATTCTTAACGCTGGCCTTTGCTTGTCACTTCCAACCTGATAATCGTGACCCTGGGCCACCTAAATGATGGACATCATAACCGCGAAAACGTACTGTGCCCTCGGAAATCCAGAACTTACATTATAATAATATTATTTTTGTATATAAAGACTACACAGCCGTGTTTGATTTTGGAATACTATATTTAAGATGGCACAAGCTAATGCATTGCTAGATTGTATAATCTATAAATTAATCAAACTTTAAGCAACAATGTATATATATATATATATATATAATATATATATATATATATATATATGTAACGTTAGGTACCTTAGCACTATGGATGATAGTTTTGCTGTTCGTTTATCTCAGCGGCATACACACGTTGCTAGCAGTGCAGTTTCTATTCAACCACAGCATAATCTTGAATACATTAATCCGTCCGAAAATAGTATATAAGAACCATATTGGAGACGCCAAAATTCAAAACTAATCAAAGCAACGTTCTCGAAATCTAGCTAATTCACGGAATCCAAACATTAAATTCATGCCTAATGTTTAGCTTTCACTGTGTTTATATTCTACGAAACATATTTTAAAAACTTTGGGCTAAAATTAAACAAACTTTTATGTTGTTTCTATTTATTCACCGAGGTTTCACTATATAATAAAAATGACCAAACTACGTTTGATTCCTGCCACCTTTTGTTTTGCTGTGTCATTTATGAAGTGCCATGGAGGCAGTGATGTTCCGATCATCGTTAGTGTTGTGACTTGCGGTAGTGCCACCTGGTAAGAATCTGGTAAACTAATCATAACTAGAACACGTGTTTCGTGGTGGGTATCAGACTTGTTTGTTTATAAACTTCACGGTTCGTAATCGTTACTCCGCTTGCCACCCTTTGTACTACCCTTTCAACCATTGACGTTTCCAAATACAATCGTTAACAACCAGGTGAACTACGTCTCATCCAAACGTAATAATTGACCGAAATTGTGTCTTGACCAGTAACAAATCTAAATCTCAAGTTTTAGAAACATCACTGTCACTGACAAACTTGGTGACACCGAGACTGAGTCTAACTCACGACCCGAGAGCCTTGTATTTTTCTCTTTAAAAATAGTGAGGCATGTGACAGTAACCAGAGTAAATTGTCAGAGACTATGTCGATCGTAATATGAAGGATTGGCCACCACCGCCTCTGGACTGAAGTAAAGAGAGTAAAGTTTCTGACTTGCCTTGCTCTTGTCTAGTCTACACTGGCTACAGGTGTAGTTGTAACTATGTAAGTTTGGACAGTAATCTACATTTCTGTTTGATGACAAATTGAATCAATGTTTATAAAATTATGTCACGTGCCGTGCCAGTAACATCATGTAGGTCACCCAACTGAACACTTCATCCATCAACCAGGTTCTTCCGGTACTTGTGCAGTTTAGGGCTGCACCTCGGAAAAACCCAATGAAAACAGCCACAGTCATAAAATTTCACATAATATATTAATTTACTATACCAATACTATTCATAATTCCAAGGTTCGATCACATCACAATAGTATAATGTGACATTATACTCTCGTGATGTGATCAAAAATGTTAAATGTACACCAAATATGCGTATTCATTATTTTTATCACAGGAAGGTGGCGCCACTGTAAGTCTATTTTGCTACTTGGTCCACATACAAATGCATGTAAAAATCTAATGTACATGTTGTCACAATTAAGTACCTTCAATTTAACCCTATACCTAACCTTAAGCCTAGCTTCCACATCACGACAGCCATCAACAATGAATCCTGAAGTTGCGCCACCTACCAGAGTTTTGTTTGAAACCAATGTTTTCACACAAAATCGTGTACATTTTGATAAAAGACTAATTGTATTTATTTTAGCATGCGACAAGTGTACAGTTGTACTGAAGGTATAATAGATTCATGATGTGAAATTTGATGAGTGGAAATGGCTGTTGTCATGTATGCTCCAAATGATAATTGTTATTATGGGTGTCCAGTTGAGCCTCGTGATCACGCCGCTATCACGAGTACTTGTTACTTCCCAATAGTCACCAATAACAAACACATATGTTCAGTTTCCACAATAATTACTGACAGTGACACTTGTATATTCTCATTTACTCATAATAATAATAATAAAACAAAATTTTGACTTCATCAAATCTGGGATGGCTGTCACATAACACACCCGTTCGTGGGTGTGTACGTACATGCACGGTAATTCAAAAATGTTAAACGATATGATAAAAAGTCTGCATGTACTGATTAAATAATAGTAGTAACAATACTAAATAGTAATGATACACTGAAACAATAGATAAAATATGATATATAAATTATATATTGTATATACTTACAGATTAAACTATTCTTTAGAAGGATTAGTCGACGTGAAATAAATTAAAAACAAAACATTAATACCAGCTATATTACAATAATATTAATAACAATGAATTAGATTAATAGTATATATTAAAGAAATAAGCTATAGAAAATAGCAATATTTCTTGAATTGCAGGAGATTGCCTTTGTTGCGCATGCTAATAGGAAGTTTGTTCCACAGAGCGGGCCCTGTACAAGCAAATGCACAGCGGTAGAAACGTTCTAGGTTCGCTCTTGGGACTTCACGGAGTAACCAACCTGCAGAGCATAACTCATTAGATGAGTCTGTGAATGTGTCTCAGTTGTTTGATTTCCAGACATTTAGACAGGATAGAATTTATTCCTACCAACAGAATATCCGTGCTACACTACATATGTACATTCTGTGTGACAGCGATGGGGGAAACTGGGAAAATGGAGACGGATAAACGGATCCTTGCACAGTTCAAGAGTGAAAGTGGAGAGACGACAGGATCTCCTTTTGATCTTCCCATTGACATCACTGTTGAGAAACTGCAGCTCATCTGTAATGCCCTCTTGGAAAAGGTACGCTACATGGTTTCTGTTTCAGAAATGCATTTCCTCAAAATCATGTTACATTTTTACCCCTGAACACACACACACACACACACACACACACACACACACACACACACACACACACACACACACACACACACACACACACACACACACATTCTATGTGGCCATTGATGTGTTAAAAAGAACCTTTTGCAAGGTATTCAGACCACTGAATATTTGAAATTTATCAGTTTTGTTCACAGATAAAGGACTATTGATAGGTGTTTATGCATGTAATATATATATATATATATATATATATAATATATTTTCATGACTTTATGACAACAATAACTTTTACGGTTATGATTTGTTTGGGGAAATACGCCATTTAAAAATGGCAAGTTTCAGTAAAAATAATATGCAATTGTATATTTGACACAGGAGGAAACAACGCCATATTCGTTCTATGTGAATGACACAGAAATCACTGAGAGTTTGTCAAAGACACTAGACAAGGACCTCCTAGAGAGCTCTGAGAGTGTGCTTGAGATTGTCTACCAGCCTCAGGCAGTGTTCCGTGTCCGTGCTGTCACACGATGCACGAGTACGATAGAAGGCCACGCGGAGGCCGTCATCTCGGTGCAGTTCAGTCCGAATGGACAGTGAGTGCAACTTACTTCTCCACCTTATCACTTTATTTTGGTCATAATATATTTTTTGAGCGTATTTATAATGATTTAAAGTAATAAAATACCGTACCTAAGGAGATTCGTAAGGCACATAGCTAATGCTAAAGTCTGTTTCCTTGTTCTATAAAAACCAAATCTTTAACATGAACTAACATTTTAAAACATAAAATATACCGTGTACAATAATAATAGGGTTACTTGTGTTTCACTTTAAAATGTGTAATGGATATATACATTGTTTTTAAACTTTGAGATAGCGCATTCCAGAAGATTTGTCCTGGGTAATTGATTGGAGATATGTAATTGTGTGACTGTCTGTGATGATAGGTATTTGGCCAGTGGCTCAGGTGACACAACGGTCAGATTCTGGGATGTCAACACAGAAACACCCCAACACACCTGTAAAGGTAAGTGTCAACACACCTGTAGATGTGTATGTGGCTATGTGCCAACAGAGAGGCACCACAACACACCTGTAAAGGTAAGTGTCAAAATAGAGACACTGCAACATACAGGGTGCAGTGGCTCAGGGGCAGAGCTCCGGACTCTCGACTACGAGAACCTGGGTTCGAATCCTGTGCTGCAGTGTTAAAACCTTGGGCAAGTCTTTTTACTCTACATTGCTCAAGTTCACTCAGCTGTATAAATGAGTACAGTGGTGTGCACGCAAAAAATATCTTTCAGAGCTTTTGATTATTCGTAAATTTTCACCCACCAAAAGTTGACTTGTTAGTGTTTTTGTTGTGGTAAACAATGATGTGTTTGTTGTTGACAGCCCACAAGCATTGGGTGCTGTGTATAGCCTGGTCGCCCGATGGACGCAAACTGGCTTCAGGCTGCAAGAAAAGTGAGGTAGGAGAGTCAGCCATGACGGCTTCACATGACGGGCAACTTTTGTGTTTCATCCATGAAATTTAAATGAAACATTCTAAATGAAGTTGGTGTATATTAAGAATCCACAATCAACGAGAGTGGAGAGAAATAGTTTTTTAAATGTTTGTTATGCAAAATGTCATATTAAATGGTTTACTTGGAAATCGTGATATAAACCTACAGTGCAGCGAGTGCACCCAGGCACTCCTTGTAACTGTGCATGTCGTAAGATGGTGAATATTCACAGAACATGGATATATTGTTTTGATAAAAAAATACATGGCATTTGTCGTATTTTGAAAATAAACACTTGCGCATGTCACTTAATAGGGCATTTAAAATATATAAATTAGATACCATTCTAGCTCAGTACATGTACAACATATGTTTTACCCTTGTTTTGACAAAATAAATCACCAACTACACCACTGCGTGTTGGTGACAGTTTGAATTATGTGATGTTGGAGGTCTGTGCATGATACGGTCAAGTCTAGCATTTGACCATGTCACTTGTGTCCTGCTGTAGATCTGTCTGTGGGACCCGTTGACCGGTGGTCAGTTGGGCCGGACACTGACTGGACACAAACAGTGGATCACATGGTTGTGTTGGAAGCCTCTTCATCTGTGAGTCTTCTCACTGAGGAAATAATACATTTGTCTGGTTCAGTGTCAGACACAAATTTGTTTCTGACGCTTCACAACATGTGAAAATACATACAGTAGTAGAATTCACAAATTAAAAATGTGATATTTTATTACAAATATTACTATTCTTAAGAATTGTTAGAAATAAATAAAGCAATAAAATGGTGTAGAATTTCGTAATAAGGAAATAACTGAAAATATGTTTGCTGTGGGTAATATAGAGTTATTTGAACATTGATAGAGAGCTGTAACTTTATAGCAACAATAATAAGTATGCACAACAATAATAATAAATAATTTTTTTAATTTAATAAAACCTAAAATATTGTTTAAGTGATAACATTATTAGTAAGTAATTTCAACAGCCATGAATAAGATTTCTGGAATGTTTATTATCCTGGCAGCTGCCATCAGGGGTATTGTGGATATGAAACTATGAATATTCATGAGTTCACAGATGTAATGCAATAAAATATATGCTCCAAAGTTATTGAATAATTGTGTCTAAAAAATAAGTTGCAGTGTTTGCATTTAAGGTTTCCCCTTATTACATTACTGCCTGTTACACAATCTGGCATTTAAGTCAGTAAGGTTTGGTAACTTTGGTTTGTAAGGGAAGTTGAAATTTGTATATATTTTAATGAGGAACCTACAGAACTAATCATCCAGGTCTCAAGTGATTACCTCCAAACAGCCCAAACTTGGGCTAACGCAGGAGTTGTTTTCTCTAGAATTTGTGAGTCCACTACAGGTTACACATTTACCCCCTGTGTGGGATCTTTTACTTCCCCTGGCATAGACACCAGACAGAAGGGACACCGGCTTTTAGTGTCTCTTCCGAAAGACACAGGCAAATGTGGGGTGAAGAAATTGCCTAAGTTTCAAAACGGCGGTAGGTGGGATTGAACCACCGTCCCCTCGATTGACAGTCCAGCGCTCTACCGCGCGACCACCGCTCCCCACCAGGTGGCGCCATTTCGAAACTCAGGCCTCATATTGTCAATTGCCAGCATCCCGTTACATCGCTACGGCACCGCATTCATTCATTATATCCAGCTTTTTTTTTACAAATGTATATACGCTATATATTTTTTAAGTTGGAGTCTAAAAAATCAGATGCACCGAATAAATAATTTAACAATACGTGCGTGTAAAGAGCATGATTACATCACCGGACCAAGTTGCGTATCAGCTCCCTGACCTCTAGCGACCCTGTAGGTTTCACATTGTTGCCGGATGTTCTGTATGACTGATAATATGTTTGTATGTTTTGTTTCAGTGATGGAGAGTGTCGTTGGTTGGCAAGTTCCTCGAAGGTACAGGGGACTTCTCTTGAAGATACACTGTAGACAATTTGTTTAATAAGAAGTAAAAACTCATTAGAACATTATTTAAAAATTCAAAGTAAATTCTGTTATGTTTGTAAACAAAATATTGATTGAATGTCTACAGTGACGCATTTGGAATATACTGTTCATGGCTCCAAGATATGTTTATGTCGTAAGAAATTAACTTACTTTGGAGAATATCTTTTGAAACGTACAATGTTTCCACCATCATCTACAGGTCTGTCTACCAGTACGTGCTCAAGACCTGGAGATGATGGGTCGAAACATTGTATATTTCAAAAGATATGCTCCAAAGGAAGTTAATTTCTTACAACATAATGATGCATTCTGAAAACAGTGTAGTGCATAAGCAGCATAACGTAACAATTGTAAGAACCATACACATACTTTGGGGAAATGGCCTCTGTTGGGCTCTGTGTTATATACGTTTTATATATATATATATATATATATATGATGGCATTTTGATGGATGAAGTTCATTGTCTCTTCAAACTTCATCTGTTTGGAAACAACAACACGTCTTTGAGCGTGTTATTTTGTTTGTGTAGTGTATACTGCTGCTGTGTGTTTTCTGATATTTAATATTACTTTCATAACTCAACTACTGAGGCATCCCATCAGGAATGGGCATGTTTGATAATTTGTCATTTGGTGAATTGTGTTGGGGGCCTTGGTTCACCTTGCTTACAATAAGCAGAGGCCTACACCACTGCCATCACACAATTCGTAATAACTTTTCCCCGCAGTAATTTGTAGATGATATTTAATCGATCACATCATTGTCTTCATGATATTTTTTCCATATGCATGACATTGGTTGTAGGTAAATGACTTGATCAATCACATCATTGTCTTTATGACTTGATCAGTCACATCGTTGTCTTTGCAGTATGTTTCTCTACACGTGACGTGGTTGTAGGATGGTACAGTCAAGATTTGGGACACATTACTCAGTCAGTGTAAAGTGACCCTGTCCAGTCACGTCCAGTCGGTCAGCTGTGTGAAGTGGGGTGGCACAGACCTACTGTACACGTCGTCACAGGACCGCACGGTCAAAGTGTGGCGGGGGGAAGACGTAAGACAACATTGTATTTATTCTATTTTGGTCTTGTTTGTTAATGCTAGTCACAGACAGGGATTTATGCAGGGTACAAATATTGCGAGTGACACATTGTTTTGGTGGACCTGTGCATGTTAACTGATGCACACACAAGCCCGTTGAGTTGTGTTTATAACCTGACATAAACTACAAACACACGTGTGAAATCCATGGAAGCCAATTTTCAAGGCATAACTGAAAACATCTATGATTTTTGAAGACTTTGCTCCTTCATTTATTTAACCATCCACCACAAGGCCAGTGATATTTCTACCTGTCCACCACCAGTTTTACCTGTCCATCTGATGTGTGTACGGGTCTCTGCATACAGCTATGGCCACAGACAGTCACTTGATGGCCCCGCAATGTAACATGAGCTGTCATAACCTAAGAATTCTAAGGTGCACAGTACCTATGCCAATGGCAACAGCAAAACGTCGACGGCAACATTACAAATTGTGATCAGAAACTTGTTTGCATAATGCGGGCTTCGTCAGCGACTTATATAATTATGCAAATTTGCCACATGATCAATTTGTGGACTTTATAAAAGATGGTCGTCCAAAGAAGCAATTTCTGGAAGAATGTGACCAAATTTGATGTTACCCCAAAAACAGCAGATTGGTCAAAGAGAAAATTTGTAAATGGCAATTTTTGTAAATTGCATTTGTTTTGTCAAGTGGTTTGCCAGCCTATGCATACTAGACTCTGTGTTTTGTCAGTTAGAATGATTTTTTGCCAGTAAAGTCTGCCATCAACATGTGTACCAGATGTTTCAGTCAGCTCTGAAAAAGTTCCTTAATTGTGAAAATCATGGATACATAAAACCCCAATAAATACAGTAGTTTTCATTGTTAAGAAGAATATAATATTGTTTCACATATTGAAAGGAAACTGTACACAATGCAATGCTATTTTATTGTAACTAATATCATTCATAGAATTACTAGCACAATTAAGCTCACACTGTGACGATTTATTTAGTTTGTGTAGTCTGAATGTGGTGTATTAAAAACATTTCCATATGTTCCTCTTTTTAAAATGTAATTTGTTTCAATAAAGGTTTACTTCTCACAAAGTTACAGTTAGCGTAACTGGAGGAATCTGTCCTATCTGTTAAAAATGAGACGTGTTGAAGAGAAATAATGTACCATGACCTGTTGTCAACATGACTTAGTGTCCTGTTTTGCGAAACATTTTGAGCCCTTTTAATTGGATCAGTAACCTATGTTTTCCTCTCAATGAGTTCACTTGTATTGGATCCTAACTTGTAGTCATTAAAATGTTTTTTCTGTTCACCAGGGGGCGCTGTGTCGGACACTTCAAGGCCACGCCCACTGGGTAAATACCCTCGCCCTGAGCACAGACTATGTGATGCGTACAGGGGCGTTTGATCCAAAGGACGCATCCCTAGTTCATCGAGAAATCACAGACACACGTTAGTACCACTAATGAAACAAGACACTGAACTATTGCAATAAGAGAATAAAAATGTTCACGATAGCCACCTGTGCACTTTTTTTATCCTACTAACTGTTGTAATACTAGATTTAGAAAATGTATGTATACATTCTAATGTGCAGGATATCTACTAAGAACACCATTGTTCATGGTATTGAATACAGTGTTGTGTTATAACACCTCTGTAATGTGTACAAAACTGATTTGAGAAATCTGTTTACTTTTGTAACTTGATATATGTTTATATTCTTGTTAGTAAGAATGTTAATGAATGCATTTTGTCTGAAAAAGCTGAAATAAGAATTGAGTGAGTTTAATTAATTGATTGTTTAATTCCACAGACCTCTTAATTTTTATCACTGACAACCGTGTTAATGTTTTGTCAGAACATGATGGTAATGTTTTGTCAGAACATGATGGTAATGTTTTGTCAGAACATGATGGTAATGTTTTGTCAGAACATGATGGTAATGTTTTGTCAGAACATGATGGTAATGTTTTGTCAGAACATGATGGTAATGTTTTGTCAGAACATGATGGTAATGTTTTGTCAGAACGTGATGGTAATGTTTTGTCAGAACGTGACGGTAATGTTTTGTCAGAACATGATGGTAATGTTTTGTCAGAACATGACGGTAATGTTTTGTCAGAACATGACGGTAATGTTTTGTCAGAACATGACGGTAATGTTTTGTCAGAACATGACGGTAATGTTTTGTCAGAACTCTTCATTTCAAAACTCTGAAATTACTATTCAGCCGCTGCCACCACGTCACTGTAAGTTGATCAACTTTCATCAACGTACCGCACCCACAGCTTGTCGAAAACACATCCATGTATTGAGCCCATCTATATTTACCAAAAAAAGGCCGTACTTTTCTGTACTTTTCACTCTTTTTCAAATATGTGTCGTTTAATTGCCAATTCATGCTAGCACTCAACCTGATCGAATGCATTCATTCCCCACAAAAAAAGTTTATTTTAAATATTACAAGTTTCTAGTTACTATATTACTATGCAACACAACGCAGGAAGTTCAACAATGCCGTGACCCTGGAATCAACCGGTTAAAAATATCTGCAGTGGCGACCTCTGATGGATAGTTGCTTCTTCATTTTAGCGGAACAACTCCAGAAGATGGCGCTAGAGCGATACAACAGTGTGAAAGTAAGTCTGGGGGAGTTCATCACATCCGATGATGTTTGCTTAATTTCCATGCGTTGCATTTTTTCACTGTCTCTAAAGACTAGATTTGGACGTAACTTTTTGATCAACACTGAATTGCGAGATAACATCGTTGATGAGATCCCTTGAGTTTGGACGGGGAGGGGAAGGGAAAGTAAATATCCTCACAGGCAGAGGTGAGGTAGAAACTGTACTAACCTGTCGGATGTGAGCAGAAACAATGTGGAAAAACAGACAGGAAAAAACGAAGACCAAAATTAAGATGGAAAGTTCAGAGGTTTCGAAAGAGATGATATGAAAGACGGGAAGGAAATAGCAGGAAATTGTGATAGATGGAGGCAACTCGTAAACCAGGAGACAGATTGTTTTGTCATACTGGTGACTATGGGACTACCAGGTAGTCTTCATAGTTGATTTAATTTAGTTCTGAAGTGTCTGGCCCATGTGGATTCACTTGTGACAGGGATATCTGTGGAGTAACTGCGCATGTACACTGTGATAGTCATTTTAAAGAATCTTGGCAATTAAAGTAAATGTCGTCAACAGACACGTTGCATGACACTGATACAATGATCCCAAGTTTAGCAGCAACAGTGACACTGTTCTCCCTGTCAGGTGGCAGCACTAGTTGATATGGTGCAAAGACGCTGCTGCCACCTGGTGTCTATTTAATAGCAAACATTGTAATCTTATTGTGTTCATCAGTATCCACGTGAAATAAAATACTAAATATCCTACTGTTTGATAAAACAGATCTATGGCTGCTTGTGGTACTGCACAGAGACAGATATGTACACATGCACAGTGGTCCACATGTGTAAACACTGCATATTCGTTTGCACTTCACGGACACCTGTATATAATATGCTCACTTGCATATACACACCAAGCTCTCATACATACACAGTTTTTACACACACCACACACACTCCACACACACACACACACACCACACACACCACACACACCCCCATAACACCACACACATCACACACAATACCACACACACACACACACAACACACACACACACACACACACACACACACACACACACACACACACACACACACACACACACACACACACACACACACACACACACACACACACACACACACACACACACACACACACACACACACACACACACACACACACACACACACACACACACACACACACACACACACACACACACACACACCACCACACACACACACACACAGACACAGACACATCCACCACACACGCATGCATACACACACAACCACCACACACACACACACACACACACACACACACACACACACACACCACTGTTATCGCCTCGTCCTAATCACCCCTGCTGTATCCAGGGTGATTCCCCGGAGCGCCTGGTGTCGGGCTCTGATGACTTCACCCTGTTCCTGTGGCACCCGGAGTTGGACAAGAAGTCCCTGGCCAGAATGACTGGACACCAACAACTCATCAACGACGTCAAGTTCTCACCAGACACGCGACTCCTGGCGAGTGCATCCTTCGACAAGTCCGTCAAACTCTGGGACGGAAAGACAGGAAGGTACAAAATATTGCATTCTGGGAAAATTGTATTACATTCGCAGCTCATTTATCGTTTTCTAGTAATGTTTTGATCACTGTCAGTGAACTTGTTCAGATGATTACCACTAGAAGGTGACACGGTTTTCATTCCTGGGGATGTGTCAGAATGTCTGCAATGCTACCATCTAGCAGAATTTTCTGAAAAAGTTAGCTGATTTTAATCTGAATGTTTGAGGAAAATGGTAAATTTACCACAACATTTTAAACGATTACTGATATGTGACCAAGTCCCCCTCTTGTAGTAAATGCAGCATGGCTGAATACTTTGTTGAGAATGCTGGGTGGTTTTTAATGAAATGGGGCAAAATACAAACCATTTTGTATAGTTCAGATGAATGCATACCACTACCCAGTAGGTGTGGTCGTCAAATCCACAACAAATACACATTTACCCCTTTGTGGAGTTTACTCAAAAAATTACTGCATACTGCACTCTTTCCCTCTCACAATCCCTCCTAATCTTTCTTTAAAAATTCCTCCCATTTCAGTCTAGGTCTTCCTCTTCTTTCTTAGCCCACTCCACGGGCATCTGTTTCTCTCCCTGCCCATTCTACAGGCATCTGTTTCTCTCCCTGCCCACTCTATGGGCATCTGTTTCTCTCCCTGCCCACTCTACGGGCATCTGTTTCTTTCCCTGCCCACTCTACGGGCATCTGTTTCTCTCCCTGCCCACTCTACGGGCATCTGTTTCTTTCCCTGCCCACTCTATGGGCATCTGTTTCTCTCCCTGCCCATTCTACAGGCATCTGTTTCTCTCCCTGCCCACTCTATGGGCATCTGTTTCTCTCCCTGCCCACTCTACGGGCATCTGTTTCTTCCCTGCCCACTCTACGGGCATCTGTTTCTTTCCCTGCCCACTCTACGGGCATCTGTTTCTCTCCCTGCCCACTCCACGGGCATCTGTTTCTTTCCCTGCCCACTCCACGGGCATCTGTTTCTCTCCCTGCCCACTCCACGGGCATCTGTTTCTTTCCCTGCCCACTCCACGGGCATCTGTTTCTCTCCCTGCCCACTCCACGGGCATCTGTTTCTTTCCCTGCCCACTCACGGGCATCTGTTTCTTTCCCTGCCCACTCTATGGGCATCTGTTTCTCTCCCTGCCCACTCTACGGGCATCTGTTTCTTTCCCTGCCCACTCTACGGGCATCTGTTTCTCTCCCTGCCCACTCTATGGGCATCTGTTTCTCTCCCTGCCCATTCTACAGGCATCTGTTTCTTTCCCTGCCCATTCTACAGGCATCTGTTTCTCTCCCTGCCCATTCTACAGGCATCTGTTTCTTTCCCTGCCCACTCTACGGGCATCTGTTTCTTTCCCTGCCCACTCTACGGGCATCTGTTTCTTTCCCTGCCCATTCTACAGGCATCTGTTTCTTTCCCTGCCCACTCTACAGGCATCTGTTTCTTTCCCTGCCCATTCTACAGGCATCTGTTTCTTTCCCTGCCCACTCTACAGGCATCTGTTTCTTTCCCTGCCCATTCTACAGGCGTCTGTTTCTTTCCCTGCCCACTCTACAGGCGTCTGTTTCTTTCCCTGCCCACTCTACAGGCATCTGTTTCTTTCCCTGCCCACTCTACAGGCATCTGTTTCTCTCCCTGCCCACTCTACAGGCATCTGTTTCTTTCCCTGCCCATTCTACAGGCATCTGTTTCTTTCCCTGCCCATTCTACAGGCATCTGTTTCTTTCCCTGCCCATTCTATGGGCATCTGTTTCTTTCCCTGCCCATTCTACAGGCGTCTGTTTCTTTCCCTGCCCATTCTACAGGCGTCTGTTTCTTTCCCTGCCCATTCTACAGGCATCTGTTTCTTTCCCTGCCCACTCTACGGGCATCTGTTTCTTTCCCTGCCCATTCTACAGGCATCTGTTTCTTTCCCTGCCCACTCTATGGGCATCTGTTTCTTTCCCTGCCCACTCTACAGGCGTCTGTTTCTTTCCCTGCCCACTCTACGGGCATCTGTTTCTTTCCCTGCCCACTCTATGGGCATCTGTTTCTTTCCCTGCCCACTCTACAGGCATCTGTTTCTTTCCCTGCCCATTCTACAGGCGTCTGTTTCTTTCCCTGCCCATTCTACAGGCATCTGTTTCTCTCCCTGCCCACTCTACGGGCATCTGTTTCTTTCCCTGCCCACTCTACAGGCGTCTGTTTCTTTCCCTGCCCACTCTACAGGCATCTGTTTCTCTCCCTGCCCACTCTATGGGCATCTGTTTCTTTCCCTGCCCACTCTACAGGCATCTGTTTCTCTTTCCCCGCCCACTCTACAGGGGATCTGTTTCTCTTTCCCCGCCCACTTTTACAGGCATCTGTTTCTCTCCCTGCCCACTCTATGGGCATCTGTTTCTCTCCCTGCCCATTCTACAGGCATCTGTTTCTTTCCCTGCCCATTCTACAGGCATCTGTTTCTCTCCCTGCCCACTCTACGGCATCTGTTTCTCTCCCTGCCCATTCTATGGGCATCTGTTTCTCTCCCTGCCCATTCTACAGGCATCTGTTTCTCTCCCTGCCCACTCTACGGGCATCTGTTTCTCTCCCTGCCCATTCTACAGGCATCTGTTTCTTTCCCTGCCCATTCTACAGGCATCTGTTTCTTTCCCTGCCCACTCTACAGGGGATCTGTTTCTCTTCCCTGCCCATTCTACGGCATCTGTTTCTTCCCTGCCCACTCTGGGCATCTGTTTCTCTCCCTGCCCATTCTACAGGCATCTGTTTCTTTCCCTGCCCACTTTTACAGGGGATCTGTTTCTCTCCCTGCCCACTCTATGGGCATCTGTTTCTCTCCCTGCCCACTCTACAGGGCATCTGTTTCTCTCCCTGCCCATTCTACAGGCATCTGTTTCTTTCCCTGCCCACTCTACGGGCATCTGTTTCTCTCCCTGCCCACTCTACGGGCATCTGTTTCTCTCCCTGCCCATTCTACAGGCATCTGTTTCTCTCCCTGCCCATTCTACAGGCATCTGTTTCTTTCCCTGCCCATTCTACAGGCATCTGTTTCTCTCCCTGCCCACTCTATGGGCATCTGTTTCTCTCCCTGCCCACTCTACAGGCATCTGTTTCTTTCCCTGCCCATTCTACAGGCATCTGTTTCTTTCCCTGCCCACTCTACGGGCATCTGTTTCTCTCCCTGCCCACTCTATGGGCATCTGTTTCTCTCCCTGCCCATTCTACAGGCATCTGTTTCTTTCCCTGCCCACTCTACGGGCATCTGTTTCTCTCCCTGCCCACTCTATGGGCATCTGTTTCTCTCCCTGCCCATTCTACAGGCATCTGTTTCTCTCCCTGCCCACTCTATGGGCATCTGTTTCTCTCCCTGCCCACTCTACAGGCATCTGTTTCTTTCCCTGCCCACTCTACGGGCATCTGTTTCTTTCCCTGCCCATTCTACAGGCATCTGTTTCTCTCCCTGCCCACTCTACAGGCATCTGTTTCTTTCCCTGCCCACTCTACAGGCATCTGTTTCTTTCCCTGCCCACTCTACGGGCATCTGTTTCTCTCCCTGCCCACTCTATGGGCATCTGTTTCTTTCCCTGCCCATTCTACAGGCATCTGTTTCTTTCCCTGCCCATTCTACAGGCATCTGTTTCTTTCCCTGCCCACTCTACAGGCATCTGTTTCTTCCCTGCCCATTCTACAGGCATCTGTTTCTTTCCCTGCCCACTCTACAGGCATCTGTTTCTTTCCCTGCCCACTCTACGGGCATCTGTTTCTCTCCCTGCCCACTCTACGGGCATCTGTTTCTTTCCCTGCCCACTCTACAGGCATCTGTTTCTTTCCCTGCCCATTCTACAGGCATCTGTTTCTTTCCCTGCCCACTCTACAGGCATCTGTTTCTTTCCCTGCCCATTCTACAGGCATCTGTTTCTCTCCCTGCCCACTCTACAGGCATCTGTTTCTTTCCCTGCCCATTCTACAGGCATCTGTTTCTTTCCCTGCCCATTCTACAGGCATCTGTTTCTTTCCCTGCCCATTCTACAGGCATCTGTTTCTCTCCCTGCCCACTCTACAGGCATCTGTTTCTTTCCCTGCCCACTCTACAGGCATCTGTTTCTTTCCCTGCCCACTCTACGGGCATCTGTTTCTTTCCCTGCCCACTCTACGGGCATCTGTTTCTCTCCCTGCCCACTCTATGGGCATCTGTTTCTCTCCCTGCCCATTCTACAGGCATCTGTTTCTTTCCCTGCCCATTCTACAGGCATCTGTTTCTCTCCCTGCCCACTCTACGGGCATCTGTTTCTCTCCCTGCCCATTCTACATGGCATCTGTTTCTCTTCCCTGCCCATCTCTACAGGCATCTGTTTCTCTCCCTGCCCACTCTAGGGCATCTGTTTCTCTCCCTGCCCACTCTACGGGCATCTGTTTCTCTCCCTGCCCACTCTACAGGCATCTGTTTCTCTCCCTGCCCACTCTATGGGCATCTGTTTCTCTCCCTGCCCATTCTACAGGCATCTGTTTCTCTCCCTGCCCACTCTATGGGCATCTGTTTCTCTCCCTGCCCACTCTACGGGCATCTGTTTCTCTCCCTGCCCACTCTACGGGCATCTGTTTCTCTCCCTGCCCACTCAGGGCATCTGTTTCTCTCCCTGCCCACTCTACGGGCATCTGTTTCTCTCCCTGCCCACTCTACGGGCATCTGTTTCTCTCCCTGCCCACTCTATGGGCATCTGTTTCTCTCCCTGCCCACTCTACGGGCATCTGTTTCTCTCCCTGCCCACTCTACGGGCATCTGTTTCTTTCCCTGCCCACTCTACGGGCATCTGTTTCTCTCCCTGCCCACTCTATGGGCATCTGTTTCTCTCCCTGCCCACTTCTACAGGCATCTGTTTCTCTCCCTGCCCACTCTACGGGCATCTGTTTCTCTCCCTGCCCACTCTACGGGCATCTGTTTCTCTCCCTGCCCACTCTACGGGCATCTGTTTCTCTCCCTGCCCACTCCACGGGCATCTGTTTCTCTCCCTGCCCACTCTATGGGCATCTGTTTCTCTCCCTGCCCACTCTACGGGCATCTGTTTCTCTCCCTGCCCACTCTACAGGCATCTGTTTCTCTCCCTGCCCACTCTACGGGCATCTGTTTCTCTCCCTGCCCACTCTACAGGCATCTGTTTCTCTCCCTGCCCACTCTACGGGCATCTGTTTCTCTCCCTGCCCACTCTACGGGCATCTGTTTCTCTCCCTGCCCACTCTACTGGGCATCTGTTTCTCTCCCTGCCCACTCTACGGGCATCTGTTTCTCTCCCTGCCCACTCCACGGGCTCTGTTTCTTTCCCTGCCCACTTCTCAGGCATCTGTTTCTCTCCCTGCCCACTCTACAGGCATCTGTTTCTCTCCCTGCCCACTCTCAGGCATCTGTTTCTCTCCCTGCCCATTCTCAGGCTCTGTTTCTTTCCCTGCCCACTCTACAGGCATCTGTTTCTCTCCCTGCCCACTCCATCGGGCATCTGTTTCTCTCCCTGCCCATCTCTAGGCATCTGTTTCTCTCCCTGCCCACTCAGGGCATCTGTTTCTTTCCCTGCCCACTCTACAGGCATCTGTTTCTCTCCCTGCCCACTCCTACGGGCTCTGTTTCTCTCCCTGCCCACTCTACGGGCATCTGTTTCTTCCCTGCCCACTCTACGGGCATCTGTTTCTCTCCCTGCCCACTCCATCGGGCATCTGTTTCTCTCCCTGCCCACTCTCAGGCATCTGTTTCTCTCCCTGCCCACTCTACGGGCATCTGTTTCTCTCCCTGCCCACTCTACGGGCATCTGTTTCTCTCCTGCCCACTCTACGGGCATCTGTTTCTCTCCCTGCCCACTCCACGGGCATCTGTT
This sequence comes from Ridgeia piscesae, assembly GCA_025642075.2. Taxonomy (NCBI): domain Eukaryota; kingdom Metazoa; phylum Annelida; class Polychaeta; order Sabellida; family Siboglinidae; genus Ridgeia; species Ridgeia piscesae. The sequence continues at coordinate 291,066 of JAODUO010000047.1, forward strand.
TCTTCCCTGCCCACTCTACGGCATCTGTTTCTCTCCCGCCCACTCACGGGCATCTGTTTCTCTCCCGCCCACTCTACGGGCATCTGTTTCTCTCCCTGCCCACTCTACAGGCATCTGTTTCTCTCCCTGCCCACTCCACGGGCTCTGTTTCTCTCCCTGCCCACTCCTACGGGCATCTGTTTCTTTTCCCTGCCCACTCTACGGCATCTGTTTCTCTCCCTGCCCATCTCTACTGTCATCTGTTTCTCTCCCCTCCAGTCTCTACTTGTTTCCCTACCCTGCCCCTCCAGCTCACTTGTTTCACTCCACTACCCCCCCCTCCAGTCCTCTTTTTTCCCAACTCCCCTACCCATCCTAGTCTTACTTTTTTCCTCCCTACCCCCACCTCCAGTCTCACTTGTTTCTCACCCTCCCCACTCTCCAGTCTCTCTTTTTTCCCCCTACCCTGCCCACTCCAGCCTCTTTTTTCTCCCTCGCCCACCTCCAGGCTCTCTTTTTTCACCAACTCCCTCCCACTCCTACCCGTCTCTCTTTTTCACCCACTCACCCACCCCTCCAGTCTCTACTTGTTTCCCAACCACCAACTACCCCCTGCCCCTCCAGTCTCTACTTGTTTCCCACACCAACTACCCCCACCCCTCCAGTCTCTACTTGTTTCACACCAACTACCCCCACCCCTCCAGTCTCTACTTGTTTCACCAACTACCCCCACCCCTCCAGTCTCTACTTGTTTCACCAACTACCCCCACCCCTCCAGTCTCTACTTGTTTCCACCAACTACCCCCACCCCTCCAGTCTCTACTTGTTTCCCCCCAACTACCCCTGCCCCTCCAGTCTCTACTTGTTTCACCAACCTACCCCCACCCCTCCAGTCTCTACTTGTTTCACCAACCACCAACTACCCCCACCCCTCCAGTCTCTACTTGTTTCACCAACCTACCCCCACCCCTCCAGTCTCTACTTGTTTCACCAACCACACTACCCTCCCCTCCAGTCTCTACTTGTTTCACCAACTACCCCCACCCATCCAGTCTCTACTTGTTTCACCAACTACCCCCACCCTCCAGTCTCTACTTGTTTCACCAACCCACTACCCCCACCCCTCCAGTCTCTACTTGTTTCACCAACTACCCCCACCCCTCCAGTCTCTACTTGTTTCACCAACTACCCCCACCCTCCAGTCTCTACTTGTTTCACCAACACCCCCACCCCTCCAGTCTCTACTTGTTTCACCAACTACCCCCACCCCTCCAGTCTCTACTTGTTTCCCAAAACCCAAATACCCCCACCCTCCAGTCTCTACTTGTTTCACCAACTACCCCCACCCTCCAGTCTCTACTTGTTTCAACCCAACTACCCCCACCCCTCCAGTCTCTACTTGTTTCACCAACTACCCCCACCCCTCCAGTCTCTACTTGTTTCACCAACTACCCCCACCCCTCCAGTCTCTACTTGTTTCACCAACTACCCCCACCCTCCAGTCTCTACTTGTTTCACCAACCACCAACTACCCCCACCCCTCCAGTCTCTACTTGTTTCACCAACTACCAACTACCCCCACCCCTCCAGTCTCTACTTGTTTCACCAACACCAACTCCCCCACCCCTCCAGTCTCTACTTGTTTCACCAACTACCCCCACCCCTCCAGTCTCTACTTGTTTCACCAACTACCCCCACCCCTCCAGTCTCTACTTGTTTCACCAACTACCCCCACCCCTCCAGTCTCTACTTGTTTCACCAACCACCAACTACCCCCCCCCTCCAGTCTCTACTTGTTTCACCAACTACCCCCACCCACTCCAGTCTCTACTTGTTTCACCAACTACCCCCACCCCTCCAGTCTCTACTTGTTTCACCAACTACCCCCACCCCTCCAGTCTCTACTTGTTTCACCAACCACCAACTACCCCCACCCCTCCAGTCTCTACTTGTTTCACCAACTACCCCCACCCTCCAGTCTCTACTTGTTTCACCAACCACCAACTACCCCCACCCCTCCAGTCTCTACTTGTTTCACCAACTACCCCCACCCATCCAGTCTCTACTTGTTTCACCAACTACCCCCACCCTCCAGTCTCTACTTGTTTCACCAACTACCCCCACCCCTCCAGTCTCTACTTGTTTCACCAACTACCCCCACCCCTCCAGTCTCTACTTGTTTCACCAACTACCCCCACCCCTCCAGTCTCTACTTGTTTCACCAACTACCCCCACCCCTCCAGTCTCTACTTGTTTCACCAACTACCCCCACCCCTCCAGTCTCTACTTGTTTCACCAACTACCCCCACCCCTCCAGTCTCTACTTGTTTCACCAACTACCCCCACCCATCCAGTCTCTACTTGTTTCACCAACTACCCCCACCCATCCAGTCTCTACTTGTTTCACCAACTACCCCCACCCTCCAGTCTCTACTTGTTTCACCAACTACCCCCACCCTCCAGTCTCTACTTGTTTCACCAACTACCCCCACCCATCCAGTCTCTACTTGTTTCACCAACTACCCCCACCCTCCAGTCTCTACTTGTTTCACCAACTACCCCCACCCCTCCAGTCTCTACTTGTTTCACCAACTACCCCCACCCCTCCAGTCTCTACTTGTTTCACCAACTACCCCCACCCATCCAGTCTCTACTTGTTTCACCAACTACCCCCACCCCTCCAGTCTCTACTTGTTTCACCAACTACCCCCACCCTCCAGTCTCTACTTGTTTCACCAACTACCCCCACCCATCCAGTCTCTACTTGTTTCACCAACTACCCCCACCCATCCAGTCTCTACTTGTTTCACCAACCACCAACTACCCCCACCCCTCCAGTCTCTACTTGTTTCATCAACCACCAACTACCCCCACCCCTCCAGTCTCTACTTGTTTCACCAACCACCAACTACCCCCACCCCTCCAGTCTCTACTTGTTTCATCAACCACCAACTACCCCCACCCTCCAGTCTCTACTTGTTTCACCAACTACCCCCACCCATCCAGTCTCTACTTGTTTCACCAACTACCCCCACCCCTCCAGTCTCTACTTGTTTCACCAACCACCAACTCCACCCCTCCAGTCTCTACTTGTTTCACCAACTACCCCCACCCCTCCAGTCTCTACTTGTTTCACCAACTACCCCCACCCCTCCAGTCTCTACTTGTTTCACCAACTACCCCCACCCTCCAGTCTCTACTTGTTTCACCAACCACCAACTACCCACCCTCCAGTCTCTACTTGTTTCACCAACTACCCCCACCCATCCAGTCTCTACTTGTTTCACCAACCACCAACTACCCGCCCCTCCAGTCTCTACTTGTTTCACCAACACCCACCGCCCATCCAGTCTCTACTTGTTTCACCAACTACCCCCACCCCTCCAGTCTCTACTTGTTTCACCAACCACCAACTACGCCGCCCCTCCAGTCTACTTGTTTCACCAACTACCCCCACCCCTCCAGTCTCTACTTGTTTCACCAACTACCCCCACCCCTCCAGTCTCTACTTGTTTCACCAACTACCCCCACCCATCCAGTCTCTACTTGTTTCACCAACCACCAACTACGCCGCCCCTCCAGTCTCTACTTGTTTCACCAACCACCAACTACCCCACCCTCCAGTCTCTACTTGTTTCACCAACCACCAACTACCCCCCCTCCAGTCTCTACTTGTTTCACCAACCACCAACTACGCCGCCCCTCCAGTCTCTACTTGTTTCACCAACCACCAACTACCCCCACCCCTCCAGTCTCTACTTGTTTCACCAACCACCAACTACCCCCACCCCTCCAGTCTCTACTTGTTTCACCAACCACCAACTACCCGCCCCTCCAGTCTCTGGTTGTTTCACCAACCACCAACTACCCCCACCCCTCCAGTCTCTGGCTTGTTTCACCAACCACCAACTACCCCCACCCCTCCAGTCTCTACTTGTTTCACCAACCACCAACTACCCCCCCCTCCAGTCTCTGGTTGTTTCACAACCACCAACTACCCCCACCCCTCCAGTCTGCTGGTTCACCAACCACCAACTACCCCCACCCCTCCAGTCTCTACTTGTTTCACCAACCACCAACTACGCCGCCCCTCCAGTCTCTGGTTGTTTCACCAACCACCAACTACCCCCACCCCTCCAGTCTCTACTTGTTTCACCAACCACCAACTACCCCCACCCCTCCAGTCTCTACTTGTTTCACCAACCACCAACTACGCCGCCCCTCCAGTCTCTGGTTGTTTCACCAACCACCAACTACCCCCACCCCTCCAGTCTCTACTTGTTTCACCAACCACCAACTACCCCCACCCCTCCAGTTTCTACTTGTTTCACCAACCACCAACTACCCCGCCCCTCCAGTCTCTGGTTGTTGATGTGTCAATGTGTACACCCCCAGGTACTTGGCGTCGCTGCGGGGTCATGTCCAGCGTGTCTACCAGGTGGCGTGGTCTGCAGACAGCCGACTGTTATGTAGTGGCAGTGCCGACTCGACCTTGAAAGTGTGGGACCTCAAGGTGAAGAAGCTGCTTTATGACCTTCCGGGTCATGCAGATGAGGTGAGATCATGTTTTTATGTTTATTTGCATAACGACTGAAAAAACATTTAAAGTAATTAATGTATCATGATATCTTTTTGTTTTTATTCGACTAAAGTTTGCACAGCATTTGTATCATTTTCGTTTTATTTATTTTATTATGTAAATTTGTAGAAAGTTACTATTTATGTTGTGGTTTGATGTAAAAAGCCGTGAAGATTGTGGATGTATGAGCTACATAAAATAAAGATTATTATTATAAAATCAATCAAACAAATAAATGTCACCGAAGAGGAACTTATACTGGGGATAACACTGTGACTGCTCACACAGTGTTGCACCTTACTTCCTGGCAGACGTGTTAATTTAAACAGCATTTTGACTTATTTAGGAAGTAATCAGCCATGTCGCAGATACTACTCAAAATTTTGATATCTATTATATCCACCACCGCCTGTAGTGCAGCTGAATGAACTGAACAGACATGGAGGGAATTAAAATGCCCCCAAATTATGAAATGACAGCAATAGGAGTCAATGCCAGATTATCTTAGTTGAGAGACCAACGTCATAACAGTGACCAAATTTTTTTGACAAAAATCAACCATTTTGGTTTTCCTCCAAATAAGCCCAGAAATAGATGCCCGTATTGTGTAATGTTGCACACAAATTGCCCGCTCTGGTAGATTCGTCATCTGCAAGTTGTGTTGTCAGCTTCCGCTGATTGTGGTAAGTCGCAGCAGCCGATGTCATTACGTGGATGTACAGGGATTCTGTAATTACATTTCGTTCATAATCTCTATGTAAATGCTCGCAAATGAGCGCAGTAATTTTACTCCGCCGTGGATCGAGCGGACGACTGACAGAGACAGGAGATGATTGCTGTCGCTGCGAGTGTCGTGGCCTGCACTGGTCTGTCTTGTTTACCATATCACGACAAATAGAAGAACGTTCCGAAAAATAAACGCGGTGTCTTTAAAGCGATCTGTTTTGTTTCGTGGGATCAGCCGGATGTGGCAATTATTAGCAATTTAGCACATAATTCATTGAATCCATTGTACTTTCTCTCAGTTTATGGTTTATGCTGCTCCATGTCTTGTTTACCGAACCATGACAAATTGTAGCCTTGATTACCCAGGCTCTGAGCTGGCGACACTTTTCAGCCCCTCACATCCACCTGGGGTATTAATGCTCTGACAATGTTGCCACTAGGGCGGCCTTACCCCAGAATAGGGTAGAGACACTGATTGGCTGTCAGGCCAACTATGAAATATAACTAAAATAAGGATATACCTATGTCTTCAACATTAAATTTATATTCACACAAAAATAAAAAATAAAATATGAAGCATGAATTATGGCAGGATTAGCCTCGATTACCCAGGCCTCGTGAGGTGGCAGCACATGGATAACATTCAAAAGCTGTCTAAGTCACCAGACTGTCTTCTCAGTGAAGTTACGCAGCCAAGTAAGAGTCGGTTAAGTGAGACTAGACAAATTGAAGAACATCCCTAAAATGAATGTGGTACCTTTAAACTCACATTGGCTCATCCTGTGTCTGGGAGTGGCAATTATTAAGAGGACGTTTCCTCAGTCGGCCGTACTTTATCTCGCCATGTCTCAACAAATAGATGAACGTCCCTAAACTGAATGCGCTGCCTTCAAAGGTGCGTGGGAAGCAGCCAACTTCAAAGCTACTTCTAGGTTGAGTCATATGATGCAGCATTTGCAGTTGGAACCAGTAGTGGCTGTTTATAACTTGATTGCTTTTTATATTTTAAACATTTCGAGGGTGCAACATTAAAAATATAAAACAATTCTCATTGAAACATGTTTCTAGGCTTATTAAGTTTGGCAGGCAATTAATAAAATAGAAAACAAAAAATAATTTTAGCCTACTTTGGTGCTGATGCATATATTTTAGGACGGAATCATTTCACTGGCACACCACCTACCATGACTGACTTAACAGGTCTTAAAATAATCAATGTTTATATTGTGCAATGTTTATATTGTGCATACTGAGGCCTTCGTCCAACCACGGGACACTGGCTGCACAATGATGATGATGATGTGTGTCCATGTAGAACGAGGCTGTTGTGTTAAACAATTTGGATTCGATTACGGCACGAATCAGCGTGTTCACATTGTTGTTTGGTATTCATGAAAGTAAGATGAATGTGTTTAATTATTCATTTCTTTACGCAATTTACACTCAAGATATGAATGAGATATGTTTAATTACCCATATACCAAATTACAGGGCAAAATAAAAACATTCCTGCAGTACTTTGTGTGAAACCCACAGAATATCTTTGCAAAGTAAAGCATTAATTTAAATAGTCCATTTTTAGGAATTTTCTATGAAATGATTGATAAGAGTGATTATGATAGGAATGATTTTGTATCCGTTAATAAATTTTTGTTAGTTAAACAAACATGTATAACATACATACATTTTACATCTTTTAATATATTTCCATGTTTATACACAAACTACTATTGCATGACATGGCACTTAAATGCACTGACCTCTCTCTCTCTCTCTCTCTCTCTCTCTCTCTCTCTCTCTCTCTCTCTCTCTCTCTCTCGTCCAGTTCTCTCAAATATATGAATGATTACCTGCCTAAAGACAGTGGTGGATACATGTGGACTAACAGCTTTCATGTGATAACAGCAGGATGCTGAATACTCCCAGAAAGATACTTGTCTATTGAACATACGTGTACATCTGCTAGGCAATAGAGCATGAAGTGCTTTGAGAATTCATACAAGATTATGATAGATCATTGTATAAGAACTGACCTTTAATGACGGTGGCATTGAAACATCCAATATGAACTAGAAAAGAATGAGTTGTGTTTGTAGAGCACAATGGCTCGTAGAGCGCAGTGGCTCAGGGGTAGAGCTTCAGACTCTCTACTACGAGAACCTGGGCTCACAAATCCTGTGCTGTGGTGTTAAAACCTTGGGCAAGTGTTTTCACTCTACATTGCCCCAGTTCACTCAGCTGTATATATGAGTATCTGGCTATAGACATTGGTGGATATGTGTACGAGCAGCCTTCACACATTAATTGTAGCATATGGCTGGATGCTTCCCAGAGAAGTTGAGATGGTGTCAGTCTCTGTCAGATTGAACAGGTCTATCAGGAAGTAAAGTGTAAAGTGCTTTGAGCAGTCCTAAGGACTGGATACTGCGTTATATAAGAACTCGCCTTTACTTCTTACTTTATTGTAGGTGTACGCAGTAGACTGGAGCCCGGATGCCCAGAGAGTGGCCAGTGGAGGCAAAGACAAAGTACTCAAACTGTGAGTGGAAAATCTTCTAATTCTAATTGCTTGCTATGTTTCGCAACATTCTATAAACTGAGATAACTACGAACCTTTAGGGACAGACTTTAAGACAAGATTCATATTGTATGGGATTATTTTATAAAACACTATGCCTTATTTAATTTTGTAACAAACTATTCATTTATTGTATTCTGTAACAAGAATCAATTCACACGATATTTCAAAACAGGAACCCTCAGAGAATCACAATATAATTATGCACACATTCCCATATCAATGTTGAGTTTGCGTGTTCTTTCAAAATCCAGTTGGCCGACAATTTGAGTGGGTTGAAAGATAAATGTGAGCCTGGAGATTGGCTTTGGTTAATTACATAATGTATTTAGACGTAATGATCAATAATTATTCTTTAAACCATTTAGCCCAGAGTCGACTTCGGTTTATCAAACAAGTTGGAGATGTCACTTGACACTGTTCGTGCAGGATATTTTGGGCATCAATTCAAAGACCGATATTCTTGATATGCTAAACCACGTGTCGTAACCACATTTTTGTAATTAGGTAGTAAATTGACATGTGTTTGTGGTTTCCATTCCACCCACCTGACAATTTTTTCGACAAAACTCTTCAACAGGACCACTTTTACAGAAAGCTCATAATCTGTGGTTTTGTCTGTTTATGTATTTTTCAGTTGTAAATACAACCAGGTTTTGTTTTGTGTCGCACCATCAGCAAGATTGAATTATGTGGGCTGGTTCTTTAGCAAAAAATGCCCCCTCCCCACCCTGGACCCACCCTTGAATTATGCGATATGTTTAACGAGTATCCCTGTGATCTTATGTTTGAAATGGTTTTAGGTTTCGTTGCGATGCCTTCGTTTAAAAGTCACAAAAACCTCCATCCCTGTCTGTGAAATTCTAGACATGATGCTTGAACATTTCATCAAAGGGATCAGCCCAGTTGGGAGACTTTGAGTTGTAATATGAGGATAATAGTTGGTTGGCACTGCTACTGTCATGTTGTAAATGTCTGGCAGTTGTGTCAATTTAATGACTGTCGTCACTGTTGGGCAGTTTTGTAGGTTTAATGCAAGGATTATGACTTGATCTTGCAATCTCTAATGTAATGTGAGGATCATAACTGTCTGGCACTACCATCATAATATGAGGAACATAAGTAACTGTCTGGCACTACCATTGTAATGTGAGGATCATAACTGTCTGGCACTACCATCATAATGTGAGGATCATAAATGTCTGGCACTACCATTGTAATGTGAGGATCATAACTGTCTGGCACTACCATCATAATGTGAGAATCATAACTAGGCTCTGTTATTGTGATGTGAAGATCATAGCTATCTGGCATTGCATCAGGCATAATACAAGGATCATAGCTGTCCGACACAAGAGTTGTAATGCGAGGATTGAAATGCCATTCCAACACCAGTTGGCACTACAGGTTTTTAATATAAGGATCATAACTATGGGCATTACTTTGTAATGGGAGGATCATAGTTCTATGACATACAGTTATAATATGAGCATCATAACTATTTGGCACGTCTGCTTGTGTGTATAAGGTAAAACAAGGAGCATAACTGGGTGAAACTTGTACAGTCCAATATCAGAACGATAAAATGATTAAACGAATTGTGGTCTGACCACTAAAGGAACTGTAGAATTTATCTTCCAGGTCAGGACTCAAGAATGAATTGTGAAATTACACAAAAATTACGTTGCAAATCTTAAATGAGATTGTGGTCTAAAACGTGCCATTTCAGTGCACTATGCCAACACTGCGAGGTCCTGGTGGGTGCAGGAAAACACTCTTTGTGTTTGTTATGTCTGTATTAAGTACGCTGCTTTGACATCGTCTAATTGGCCGTTATTAATTTGAACTTTTGACTAGGATGAATGCGTTTATTTCCGTAATTATCGTTTTCGTTTGGTGTTCACCCTCTAATGATCTGTGCACTGACATAAGGGCTGTTTACAATGAGATCCTGCTGGTACTTGCAGGCTTTGTTGGAACTGACAGACAATAACAGAGAGAACTAGTACTTAACTCTTCCAGTTTTATTTGTTCGCTATTAAATTAGATCAGGTTTAAACTAAAACTTAATTTTGTTTCACACAATTGATTTTTTATTATTGCTGCGCTTAAATTAAAAATAATAGTTTTAAACATAAATGATATAATTTAATTATGTTAATAAATAATTGTTTATTAATAATTATTTCAGACATGTGATTATATATATATATATATATATATATATATATATATATATATATATATATATATATATAATTAAATTAAAAATAATAGTTTTAAACATAATTATATATTAATTATTAATAAATAATTGTTTATTAATAATTATTTCAGACACGTGATTATATATATATATATATATATATATATATATATATCAGTATCACTAATTTGTGTTGGAATTTAAATGATATTTCTGTTGCTGTTTTTTTGGTTAATACCCGGTTTGTGTAGTTCTGGTCCTGAATGAGAAAGTATTTACATTCAGTGTGCCTGTAAGTCCTTTGCTAGTACGTTAGAGTTTTTCTCCTAAGTTTACATGCTTTTGTAACAATGCGTCTGTTGTGTTGTCACACATGGAAAACGTTTTATAAATTTGAGTCTTTTGTGTATCACAAATGCCTGTGTGGGCGGTTTTATTTTCCATAAAGTATTGAGAGTTTGTTTAGCTTAGAACTGTTGCATCCAAAAACGTGTATACTGGTACCTACACAGTTGTCGTTTGTTGCTCTTTAAGGAGGAAATTTAAACCTCGGCATTACAAAAAACTCACCCTTTGAGAATGGATAACACGTTTGTTCACAGCCGCACTGTAATGACACTTCAGAATTCCCTTTAGAGAATGAGATTACTTCGTAACCATGGCAACCAATTTTACATTCTGTTAGAACAATTTGGTTTACGATGTTGCCGAGCTTGTTTGATGAATGCTGGGTTTTTTTAAACTGGTACAATTCTGATTTTTTTATGTAAAGACTGGTCAAATTCTACTTTTTATCAGTTACAGATAGATTCGGAACATGAATTCTGCTTTTTGATTCGTTGTAAATAGATTCAGATTTTATTGTCTGTGGATGTGTAGTAGTGTTTCCAAAAGATTATCAAATCATTATTTTCCTTCCAAATATCCAATATGAATGAAAATCTTGGTTTAATCTCTCCTATGGTTGAATTTCTAGCACCAAACAATGGAAACATCATTTATGAATACAAATTGGCTTCTGTACTTTATAATGCTTCAAAGTATTGATGACAGCATGCAGTATTGAAATCGGTATTGAAATAAACCACAAAACGAGAACTTTGTTACATTCACTGGTGATTAACGAATATAATACAACATTGCTAACCCAGATATTTCATTACCGGACCAAGAACTGTCAGTATTTTTAAAGCTAACCTGTCACTTACTGCTGACAGAACTGTCTGTTGTGCTTCATTTCCGCTGTGTGTCACACAGTGTAATTTTGCCTCTACAAATACGTAGTTGAGGCTGTTTGAAGGCCCAGTAAGCAGGTGGCCAATGCATGATAAATGTGTTCCTGTAGAGACTAGTACTTATCAATTGTTGTTCGACAGCCGTAGCATGAAATTACGCAGTATTTATAGGCACAGAAAGTGTGGCGGAGTACAGAGAAATATTGCATTTTGATGAGGAGAATACAATAATAATGTATGCGTAATTTGTACAGGCACGTGCATGCACAGCATTGCACACACACACAAATGCACAATGGACAAAAAAACCGAAAAGGTATTCACCGTATGGAGGAAAATGTTGAATTTTTATCAAGAGAATACAGTAGTAATGTATGAACACATGCAGCTGTACACCCACGCACGCACGCATGCACGCACATAGACACAAGAAAAACATCGCACAGCACAGCACATCGACAGCATCAACACGTAACACATACACACATTACTGAACAACATAGTACAAGACAGTAATTTAAATTTTTTATATAAAAATTTGTTATTATATACATTTTAAAATAATTTATGCAAATGTCATGTACATATAATAATCAGCAACAGTAAAGTAATAATTACATGTCTAAGTACATTATACAATGTAACAATTGGAATTAAGCAACAGTGCTTATTTTCCTTACTCATGTATTTTAACAATTTCAAAAAAAAATTATACAGCAACATCATAATAATGCAATTAGTTAATTAAAATAGTGAAATAGTGAATTACAAGTGTACCACAAAATTAAATACATCGATGCACATGTGTAACGAGTAAACTTGTATTTAAATAAATGTTTAATATAATTATAGAAAAACAACGTATAATAACAGTACATTCAGAACAGAAACAACATATTACTGATTTTTCATAAGCAGATATTTGACACTTTTTTAAAGATATGTGAAGTGGCAGAATATTGAAGACAGTTGTCTAAGATAAGGGTGTTCCATATTTTGGGTCCGACATATGTCAAAGATAATTGTCTGCACTTTGTTCTGCAGAATGGTATTTTATATGCGAATTTGTGCCTTGTGCTATATTTACGTGTCATGGGTGACAATACAAATACGTCATTAAATAAGGTAGGTAGCATAGCCTTATTATGCTTGTACATTAATATGCAGCACATATATTTGTTTATCTGATAAATATTCATTATCTGCAATTTTGAAAATAAAGGCTGTGTGGTCAAAAAAATCCTACATGACTAATTATGTGCACAATTTTTGTGTGCATATACATTCGGGGCCCTTCCCCAAATAGTATTACAGTGAGTAATATATATGTTGATGTATATCGTACATAATTATATATCATACATAAATATTTTTCTCCTTGAGAGGACAAATGATTTACTTAGAACATTAACATGCAGTTATTTTCACTCAAACACTAAAATAATGTTTTAACCTTGTAAGTAGCTCAAACTAATAAAAGCATAAATTTGCGTTAAGAATTTGGATAAGTTAAAATGAATTAAACTTTAATACTGGAATGAGACTTTTTTAATATAATAGACAACATTTTGGCTGTCACTGAGATATGTATCCATGAAACAGTTTAGATTTTAAATAAAATTAAATAAAGAAATTTTAACTGATGGTTCTTGTTAAAAAAGTTGCTGATTCTTATGTAAGGACTGGGGCACCATCTATATATGTCTTACTTGAAAGTCTAGGTAAAAATGGAGCTAACAAACTGATATGCCTAACAAAAACAACACTGTCTGAATTGCAGAATAGCATTTGCTTGTGCAATTGTCATGTAGATTTAGTCAGCATGGAAGCCGTGTTGAAACGGAGCTACTGGGGAGACATGGAGCCGTGGTCTTATTGGTCGTCATTGTGAAATAATCTCCCCTGAAAATTTGATTTGTGGCACCGCGCTAGAACAACACTGGCGAGAACATGGCACGTATTGATCCTGGCTTAGCTGTCGAATAAGCTGGTTAACTCTAAATGCCACATATGAGACAAGTTTAATTAGATTATTACCGCGACGTGTGACTAAACCAAGTGAAGGAGCTCGGCATAAATAACTGTTTGTTGTGAGAACTTGGTGGATAGCTATTTAGTGACCCACATTACTAGTTAGGCTATTGATCTTTATGTTTCCATTTACTCACATGAATATGCAGTTAGTTTCTGTAAAGTCTTTAACAGTCGTTTCATCGTTATAAACAACCACAGATATAGCTGACTATTAGCGGTTTAGCGGATGTGGCAAGGTCAAATGCAAGGTCGGAGATCATACGAGCGTATCAGTTTAACATTAATAACATGACGGAATTTAATAGAGTGCTGTTATATCTAATTAAACAGTGGAATGGTAAATGTAGACCGACGTCAATTGATCACGTTTGATGTTTTCTCAAGTTGTGCGTTAGTTGTTGTTAATTGGCTGTAATTGCTGAAGCGATCTTCCTTAAATCAATTATGCAGTAATGAAATCCTGGAAGGTTGCGGCCGTGTTTGAGTGTGCATTGTCTAACCACACAGTTAAAGAAATCTGAGTAATAAACGCCATGAAAAATTAATAGCCCTGATGTACGTACTACTGTCTGTCACTTTGAAGATAACTTGTCATTTGTTGCTGAAAATAGCTTCAATAAGCTGTTTTCTATGCACCGTTTACTACGGCCAATTCCCATATACAAAATGTATCATGATTATGGCTTGGTGTGAGTAATTTCTGTAATTATTTACTGTAAGTCGGCAGTGTCGTTTGACATTCGGCCGACAATGGAGTCGGCGATAATCCATTATTACCATCTTTGATGTCTGTGAGGATAAGTCGGCTGGGTCTAGGGGTGCTCGTTCGGTGTCTCCTGACTTCGACGAGTAGCGTGTGAACGTTGGGCAGTTCTGTCAGCGTTCACTGGAGTGGAGCCGACACTTAGGACTTCCTGCATTAAATTTTATGACTGGTCTACCTACCTGTCTTCAGATCCGTGGCCCCCCAATTTACGCACGATGCCAGACTATTTTAAGAGGCATTCGAAGCACTCTGAACGCTAATTTTGCCAGGACCATTGCCAAGTGCCGGATGAATACAGTCACTTCAAAGTGCGCGCCGCCATTATTCAGCTGATTCCATTAACTGTTTAACTGAATCACCGGGTATCAACGATGCCTCTGCTAATAAAATGAACTGACATTAGACGACAAATACCTCCACCTGCTAATGTACAGTGTGAAGACGAAACATAGTTAAATAATGTCTACTTTGCATATGCTTTAATTTAGTTTTTTTTAAATAAAATATCAAAAACTGAGTTGCTGTTGGTCTTTCCTGATGTCCATTTGACATCCACACTGATGCCCGAACTGTTGTATTGTCATCCAGTTAATCAGTGAATACCATTGTTGCAATGTCATTTAATTAACCAATGAGCATCATTGTTACAAGGTCGTTCAATTACCCAATGAAAATCATTGTGTCTCTCGTTAACAAAACCAATGAACATCCTTGTATGTTCCTTTTAATAAGTTATTACCATAATTTTATAGACACCCACTGTGTGTGCGTGCGTATGTACGTGCCATGCATGCATGTGTGGTGTGTGTCATCAATCCATCTTATCTAGAATACTAATTTTAGAGACTTGTTATGTATATATGTATATATATATATATATACATATATATGTATTATATATATATATATATATATATATATATATATATATATGTATCATATGCATATGTGTATATATATATATAATATATATATTACATATGACTAGGAAGCCACTGTAAAGTTACTAAACGGTGAACTAAGTAAAAAAACATCGGTATATATATATTTATGAAATTATGGATACAATAATATATATTAGTATATATATATATATATATATATATATATATATATATATATATATATACATATTGTTCCATCATTTGCATAATTGCTGTATATTACAAACTATAGTAACATAATAAATAGTTAATCAAACTTAACCCTATACTGTACTAGGAGAGAGCCACTGGTAAACGTCTACTACAGACGCAGTGACCACTCCAGAGTCAACACAAAACAGACGGTCAACTTGAAATAACTTTATGAAAAAAACTTAAAGGAGACCACATGGAACCCAGCAACTTTAGTAAACTCAACATACACAACTCAACACACAGTGTACCCACTTGTCTCTTAGCAAATCCTTCCTGAGTGCTGCAAATGTGTATACAGAAAACGAAAAAGGAAGGCCTCGCGTATAAACCTGATACCTAAGTGCATTCTTTAGTTCCAAATTTGTTACTCATTCAAGATAAAGATGTGCTTCAAGGTATTGCTCATGCATGCCTGGATGAAAAAGACTCATTGGAAGTTTTAACTTTTTTTCCCGAGACATCGTCAAAGGCTTTGCACACTTTTTTGTTGCTTGAAGTCGATGGGGTGTTCAATTTTAGGGTCATAAGAGGCCCATTATTTGACATAGTTAGTGGGTAAAAAGCTGTTGATGACAAGTGTGAGCAGGAACTATGGGATATGTCTCTTTCTACTGGGCAACATTTAGGGTTGTTGTACCCGAGAAATCAAAGACGATGACACACCATGTAATTGATGATCTTGTTGAAGCCGACAACCGCAGCTTGTTAGAAGTCCATTGCTTCGTTGAAAACATTCTAGCCTAGGGACTCGGGGAGGAACTCTTCTGATAAATCACTGGGTCGTTTCACAAGTTTGATATCTGTGTAGCTAGGTGAACAGTCTTATACACACTGTATATTATACTAAATGTGATTACAAAATACACATCATCAGTGGTTAGATGTAGGGCTTGCCAAAACAGTTGCAATTAGTTGTAGGGTGTCTCAGAAATCTCTTAATTGCAGTGTATCTTACAGTGACAAGGGTTGATACCTGTCAGTAGTGTGAAACGAAGATTACATTTTACCATAATTTTATGAATACATTTTATGTAAATTCCTGCTTTTTGTATATCAGTTGCAGCATCAGTCATTCACGTCCACAGCATCGTAAAAGCTTAATTATAGTGTTCTAAAACATTGGCACAGTTATAATGTAACTCACGTTATGGTAATTTTATGATGATAATTACGTTTGAGAATAAAATTATCTTTATCATATTAATCGCATTCGTCAGAGTTCATTGTTACTCCCTGCAAATATCTGGATAGAAAAATAAGAAAAGAAACGTCTTGTTTTGTGCGTTGTGTAAAATGTTGCGATGAGTCGATGAAGTTTCACAGCGAGTCAGACTGTGTGGCCCCCTGGTGGCGCTGTGTGTTAGACACACCTCTGTACAACCGACACAGCGACTAGTGCCACACGGGAAGCCCAGTAGGTGGCCGCAACTGCTCTGCAGGGGGTCCCGCCTGCATATGTGGGATCAGAGCTATCACGGCAATCACACAGACAGATGAAGTTCCACGGCAGAAATACTCCCCAGATGTGTAGCTCATAAAACCAACAAGACCCAGTCGCTTGGTTGGGTTCACTATCAGGGTCAGGGACATCTGGGCCTTGCTTATTCCCGGCCACCAGGGTTATGGCATTTCTAGTGTTTTCACTTTGGCTTGAGGTTACGAAATGCAGATGTTGGGAGGATTGAGCTTGCAAACAGTTTGATATAGAGAACGTGTATTTTGGCTGGGATAAGCAAGGATTTTGTAACAGGTGGGATGGTAGGAGGTTTCTTAGGGACCAGGAAGTTGAATACCTGAAAGCTGTGAATATCATGACATGCTAGCAGGATATTGTCACTGGTGTGTCATCGAAATAGTGTTCTCGGTAATAAGGTAATGGATATTTGTGTTTTGAAAAACACTCATTTGATTAATGTAACAATGAATTTTGTTTAACGATTGATTTTCCTTAAAAAGATCTTTATCATAGCGAAATGACGTTTTTCATCAGGAAAAAATAGATACAAATTGAAATAAAGGATTTGGGACATATTCACACATTATTATTTATAACAGTATTATTTATAGCATTTAAGACACTTTTATCAGAAACTCAGTGTTAGGTTCAACTTGTATCTATGTTTCCTAGATTTCTTTTCTGTTTGTAAATTTGTTATTTTGGTCTATTCATTGAATCGTCCAATGAATTGTCCCAATATGACTTTATTGTTGTCTGTGCTGTGGTGACTCATCCCTTCTAGAGCAGGAATCATTATTTTGAATTCTTAGTAGTTGTTTTAATCAGTCTTATTTTGTCGTCAGGCGTATATTGAGTCAAACTTGAGATATGAATGTATAAAGTTCAGTATTATTATTTTGCCACAAAAGTTCATTTTAGTAGGTTTTTACTTAAACTTTTATGAGTTGTCAGTACAAGTTTGATGTGCTAAGGGGCAGTTCAGTGTACTAAGGGGCAGCGATTGATAAGCATATGACAGTTAAAAACCCATATGAAACAGTTATGGCATATTGTACATCTGGTATTAAATAATAAAAAGGTCAGATGCAATTATAATAAATGAATACATAATAATAGCAATGGTGCAAACTACTGATCTCTGCACACTAATAAAAGTCATAAACCGATGATGCAATTTAGAACAAACTTGGCACCATTGATAGGATACTACAATGTTACATAAGTTACTGTCATGATTAAATTTCACGTGGGGTGACCACAGATTATATTCCAGACTGGTCTTCCCATTACTTGTGTAGATGGTATCAGTTTATCAGTCACATCAAAGAATTGTTGAAGAATGTTCTCAATGGCTAATGATAGGTTATTATAGTAATAAAACTATCATTATGTCTTTCTTGAGATAACCTCTACTGGGGGGAATTGTGTGCATATTAATGTAATAGCGTAAATACTCCACACACACGTACATATATTATACATGTGTGTGTGTGTGTGTGCGTGCGTGCGTGCGTGCGTGCGTGCGTGCGTGTGTGACGAGGAGGAGGGAGGGAGGGAGGGAGGGAGGGAGGGAGAGGAGGGAGGGAGGGAGGGAGGGAGGGAGGGAGGGAGGGAGGGAGGGAGGGAGGGAGGGAGGGAGGGAGGGAGGGAGGGAGGAGGAGGAGGGAGGGTGGGTGGGTGGGGGGGTGTGTGTGTGTGTGTGTGTGTGTGTGTGTGTGTGTGTGTGTAATTGCTTATGTACTCTGTGTAGATAACCTATAAAGAATTGTTTTTTTTAAGAACAAGATCCCTAGAAATGTATATATATGTGCACGCACACAGAGTGAAACATCACTTTCACAAGCAGTCAAACTGCATAATTATGATTTTCTTCTACTCAAAACATATTGAAAAGAAGGAGCATAAAAATAAGGAATATTGTATTAAAAATAAAGAACAGATCTGTAAATTTAATGATAATTATAAATGCATATTTGACCTTTAACCCTGCCTGTGACCTCACAGGTGTGTGGTGCTGGACGTCAGACGTCAGGGAGAAGTCATTGTGCCGTTCGGTTCTAAACACCAGGTTAATGACGACCCTTGGCAAACGCCGGTTTTATGGTGATTGCCCCGGGGCGACCACAGGGGCATCTGTCTCTCGAGAAAGTTATGTCGTTTTTATGCGCGCCACTGTATGGTGCAACAACGCCGGCTGTTGGGTGGTTGTCAGGTGGTGGGGTGGCTAGGTAAGGCTACTGCGCCCCTCAGTCACCCCCACCTGTTTTGGTGTGACAGCATTGGGACCACACTGCCTTGATTTTGTGGCGGGTCTCGTGTTTATCTGTGTTAGCACAGATAATCGCCTCATGTTTTGGTTTAAGACTTTGTTGTGTAACTCATGTTTCAGCTCTACGTGATTGTCTTGTGGAAATTGAATCAGTGCAAAAGGTTGCACATACTCATATGACTCAGTCAGTGTGTTGCACATACTCATATGACTCAGTCAGTGTGTTGAACATATGACTCGTCAGTGTGTTACACATACTCATGTGACACAGAATGTGTGTTGAACATACTCGTGTGACTGGGTAAGTGTGTTACACATACTCATGTGACACAGTATGTGTGTTGAACATACTCATGTGACTCAGTCAGTGTGTTACACATACTCATGACACAGTATGTGTGTTGAACATACTCGTGTGACTCAGTCAGTGTGTTACACATACTCATGTGACTCGGTCAGTGTGTTAAACATACTCATGTGATTCGGTCAGTGCGTTACACATACTCACATGACTCTGCTCTCTGTTTGTGTCCCATACTTGCATGTCTCAATCTGTCTGTGCTTGTACGAGATTAAGGCAAACTTATTCCTACCATTGAAATTATGTGTGTGAAATGAATGAGGGGGTTTTGTCCCGGATTCAGCCTCGCAATGGTGCAGACATGTGTTCAACAACAAATGTTACACAGGGCGTGCTGACTAGTCAGTCAGCAAGTTCTGACCATTTAGTCATCATATGCTAACTATTTGACTAGTCAGTCAGCAAACGTTCCTCTGGTCTTTGCATCATGAAAATTATATTTGGATGGTCAAGTGCGATGCAATGCAGAAGGCAGAATCTAAAACGGTTTTTACAATACAATACTAAATACAGTAAATACACTGTACATGTCCCTAGGGTTCACTTCATTCACGGGCCGCTTGATCATTGCAAGACTTACGCAAGTTTACTTACTTAATTAGAAAAATGCATGTGAATGCTGTGCATAACAATAATCTATCCTCAAGAATATAATCAGAATGAAACTAACATGACCACCATTACAGAGTAATGTATTTGTTCTATGAAATGAAGCAGTAAGAACCAACACAAAGTCACACAACTCATAATTTATTTATTTATTACATTTCAATATGTGTAATAAATCATCAATACCTTTAATTTTGTTCTAGTTGTTTTGTTTTCCATTGTAGGAGCATTGACATGTAATATTCCAGATGTTTCAAGTTTGACCAGTCAATAATTGTTACAGTCTAAACAGGTACTAAAATATATTGTGACACAGAACTACTATTATAATAATAGTCATCAACATAATGACCTGGTTAATTGTTACTTTTTGTGCGTTACTTTTGTTACTTTTCAACAAACTTGTAACCGACGCTAGTTAGCAAACTGTAGATTTTAGACGACACTTCAACAGTTTGGAGATGGTAAAAGAACAAACAAACAACAGAGAATCACACGAGAGACTAGCTAACCAATCAGACCCTTGGTGACCACCAGATGACCAGGACTGACCACTGGACTGGACTGGACTGGACAAGAAGCTGGATGACCAATTTGCAAGATGAGACTTAATCACAGATCGATTATTAAATCCAGCATAATCAGTGGTTGCTGACCAGGCGTTGATGGGCAGCTGATTGAGTGACCATTGAAACTGACCAGAGGCAAGCAGGGTGCTAATGGAGGTGCCATTGTAAGGCGCCTTGGCGTGCTGGGTGGGCCTGTCTGCAGGAGGGCTGTTTGACAGGTGAGGGCGGCTAATGCCACAGACTACCCTGTTGAGTGATTCTCTGTGAACCCTTGCTTCAGTTCACCCCACGTGTCATGTGACAGGATTTTATATCTCCACAGCTATCTAATGTCATTGTATTATATTTACCAAAAGGCTGGGACATACCCAGCCTTTTGGTAAATATAATACAGTGAGATTGTAATACAATGACACTAGTTGTCATACTTGTATGATGACTACCCCGGTATATTGTTTTGCCTGATTGCAAAAAAAGCTGAGTAAAGTGGAGCAATGGTTATAGTTTAAGCATTAATTAATATATTATTCACTATTGCATTTATGTAGGCTTCTGTCTTCTGTCTGTAATAAATAGAGGCATATTAACATTAATTACATCGCAAATAGATTGGTGTTTGCTAGCAAGCCCACTTAATGTAGGCATAAATAATAAAAAATATATCTCGGCAGTATCAGCACTATAATACTTACAATTTATGATGGTTTCTTATAGTGAATGTTGTATTTATTATAGTATTTATATCACGAACATGGTTTGGACATTGATTGTATGTCTAAATAAATCTCACAGTACACATCTGTTGGTATTAATAAAGACAGGAAGAAAATAAGTCTTTTCTTTCTGTGAGGAAGAGGAAATGTCTGCAAAGTTATATCCATTCCCGTATTTAGTTTATTTAGGCATCAATTTAATTAATAACGTTTAGTGATTAGAAATGTGTCAAAAACAATTCCAGTTCAATGGCATTGCCACCAGTGCCATCTGGTGAGTGGCGCGGCACCACAAAGATAGGGTGAAGTGGTGGTTATAAGTAACCCCTGCACAAGACAGAGTGATACATCTGTTTTGTGTCTGTCTTTCCTTTAATTTCCTTCCTTTGGCCGACAGTTGGTCTTATTCAGCCTTGAGATTGAGCAAAGACAGCCCCTGGTGCTGATGTGGGGGGTAGGCATGGGGGTTATTCTGCACTTCATTGGCGTTGCCCCCTTTTGTTACATACAGACCACCAACATTGTCGGAGGAATTGATGGAAGCACTGTTTCTGTATGAGGGTAATTTATTATGCATTGGATCATGTGACCTTGTGCATAATGATATACGTATTTATACAGACAAAGAACCATTATTATACATGTGTGTCTAAAATAGTATTATAGTAGCAAAGATAATGCGCATATGACTTGACTGGTATGACATTCCAGTTTCAACGAATGTGACATTCCATGTTCTGCTGAAACAATTACCATGTCAAATACACACATACAATTATAGTGGTTTAAATATTTAATACATTAATTATGTACTCTACATTAGTTATCTATCTAACTCACACGGATTGATGTAGTGAACCTTTGATGTGTTTACAACCCTATTTGTCGAGGCTTCCAAGAAAACTGTAAATGGATTTGTAATAGCACTGTAATACTACTACTGGTAATAATGCCAAATAATGATCTGTCGAAATGTTATGACAAGATTGTTTATTTGTCATTAATTTAAATAAACTTTGTTCAACAGGCTTTCCCATGGTGTATCTTTGCATACAGCGGGGAGATTTGTGTGTGAATAACATTTGTGCATTAATTGCAGCATGGCTGAACACTCCCCAGATAGTTAAGATGGTGGCCGATTGGATAGGTCTGTTAGGGAGTAAAGTATAGAGAGCTTTGAACAGTCCTGATGACAGGATACTCTGCAAAATAACAGTTTGTTTTTACTTTTATTGAACAAATTGAAAATGTAATACTAAACTGTCCAAAACATGTTACATCAGTCACAAATGGTTCATAGCAAATAAAACGAGCAAAAAGATGGCCATTAACAAAAACAGCAGATCCCTGAATAGATCTTTGCAATGGTATCACTGGTGTTTGCACAGATAGGACTCGGATTGATTTCATGTTTGTTTGGGTGGGTACGCAGGAGGTGGTAGAATATCACCACAGGACTGGGAGGGTCATAGCAGGATTTGCCAGTTCACAGCATGTTTCATGTCTGTTTCTTGTGAAGGACGTTTTTATGTCAGGGCAGAGATTTTGGAAGACAGACAGGCCGGTGACATTAAGCAACTATGGAGATGAGCAAGATTGAAAATTTAAACTCCAATTTGTATTAAAATTACCAGAATGCTAAAGAATTTAAGAAAATATATGTTGGACAGTGAAAAATTTATATAATTAAAACTCCATATTGAGTAGTATTTGACAGTACTCTTGCAATATGCACATCAATTTTTAGAATATTATTTGTGAAACAAACTGGCAGTGTGTGCGTCTACATGCAAATTATTTCTAGCATATCCTAAAACATGCATAATTCAAACATTTTCATCCTAAAATACTTACAGGCTCATTAATCTAACAGTTGACAATTTTCTTTAAGAAGCCACACCCATAGAACATATCTGGAAATTATTTAGTGGACAATATTTACTGTGACACACATTACAATGTGCTAGTTCACGTGAGGATGAATCTGTAAAATATGCAGATGTGAAGTAACACACATAGAAAACTATACAGAATTCTTACATATAATTAGCATTCCTCCAATTACCACATTCCTGTGTGGGGAAATATGCATACATATTTCTCTAATACGTATATTTCTCCCATACATTTCACCGCCAAACAGTGACAGTAAAAGATGCCAATATGTGAAACTAACTTTGTGTAAATTTAAACCGACCTTTCCACTACATCATGCTGGTTCATTTGTACACTTTTATTATTTAGTTTTGCTAGAAACATCAGACATCAGTTTTCTACTCTCTCCCTCCTCTCTAAGGATGGATGATGGGGGCTGAATATCCACTTCTTCCCAATTAGTTATGTGGACGAATATTCCAAAAAGCCAGTGTGTAGGAAATATTGAAATTTTTTACAGAAACAAATGGACAATAAATAACAAATTATTCTGATTATTATTTTGTACACGTTATAATTGAAGTGTTTGTGACAAGTGCAGAGAAGAATAACAAATAATCTTTATGATGTAAAAAAATAAGTAAATATAATTGTTATTAATTTCCAATTACAATGTGTTATTTTATTTATTTATTTATTGACAAAATTAATTGTGTTTTATATTACGTTTTCCTGGCATAATCTATGACATTTTATCCCTTAATTTTTCCTGTCACGTTGTTTTTAATTTCCATTTGTAGATAGCCATGTGTACATGTCAGCTTGGGTGTGATATATGATTTATTTACATTAAGCATTAAATCATAAACGAGCAACAATCTCTGGCCTTAAACAGGATTATGAGAGCAGACGCTGAGATTACAGAATGAAACCTTTCCATTATAAGTGCTCGCTTGGAGAGTGTCATTCTAGAGAGATATATTTTATATTTAGCAGCCTGGGAAACTACTCAGAAAGGAGAGAAAAAGTTGAACAGTTGACATTGTGTAGCGTCCATCGATCACTCATTTACACGTGCTTTCTGTCACCTCTAGGTTCTTATGTTTGCCGTCTTTGATGTGGTTTCTAGCATTTGTTAATACAACATGGTGGAATTGGGAAGTTGTTTGAAGTGTGGATTACTCCGACCGCTGCCACTGGCTGCGTGTGCTCCGAGTTACAAAATCCGACTTTGATCTTCTGCCAGTTCGTTGAAGTGTAGCCATTTGTCTGTGTGCATTTGCCTAAGCTCATTTACGACTCGCTTTGGTCGCCTAGTGCAGTATCTTAATAAATAGTTACAATGAAATATATCCATATGCATTTTATTTATATCTACATAAAATATGTGGTTTTATTAAAATAATTGTAATGAAACTCTTACGTGCTCTTATTAAGACAGTAGAAAATAATAATTATGATGTGTATATTCTTGTGTACAGTTATGATACCGATTGTATTGGATCGTCTGTTAAGCCTCTTAAAATGTTACCAAAATAGTTATAAATCGGTGAATTTGTAATGGAAATAAAATTTGAGTATAGGGAGAAATCCATGATTCATGCAGTGTTATGCATTAGGTAGGGGGTAAATCCGATCGATATATGGCATCATAGTTTCCAGGAGTTGTTGACCTAGGTTAGTTTCCGCATTAGTTACGCAACTTATTTGATTAAATCACACCGTGTCACAGGCCGGCAATCATTTTAGCACAAGCAAAACCAGCCCCGCTAACCAAGTTATGCAGCAAGTTGACATCTGCTGTAATTAACAAATTAACACAGTAACAAGGTGAGACAGAATAAGTTAATTGCCCTCTCGACTTGATGTAATATTCGACTGATTGTGACCCACTCCGCACAACATCAAAGGCAGTGTTTGTTCCTATTCCAGGCCGATTCGTTCCTCTGTGTGTGTTTTCGTTGCTTCACATTATGAAATACAATTTCTATTTTTAATGTCTCTTGTTTTGAGTTCATATGCAAATATTTTAGTTATGCTATTTATGAATGCATTTTATATTAATTTTATGTAAAAATACATTTATTTCTGATGGATGATAATTTAACAACACATATTTCACCGGCTTGTTGATATTATGGGAATTGTAAATGTGACAAAATTCCAATAATACAAAACAAATTGTTCCGCATGGGTCCAGTTTTGAATAAAAATGAGTTCAATATTACACAGTAGACACACAATGCAGACATATTCTGCTCTTCAAATACATTTTCTGCTGTGCCAGTAAAAGTATGGTTAGGTTTTGATATAATAAACATTTGCAGTTCAGTGATATGTAACATTGGTCTAAACATTCCTTTCAGTTGAAAGAATTCGGACCCTCTCTGTATATATCCCCTGTAATTATAACAGAAACTTGTCACGTGAAGACATAGACACAAGTCAATGCAGCATCATAGCATGGATCATAGCCAATTTTTTATTATTGGAATTCTTTGTATTTACAGAGCCCATTTAGCAATAACATTACATATGACACTTATAAACGTGTGACATTAATCTATGCTTTCCCTTCTGTTAGCAACCTTGATCACATGTATGAAATACTCAAATATCACAATCAGTGGAGCCACTTTCTCACAGTGACATACATACACTCACACACATACACATACATACACGTGTGCACGCACGCACACACGCACACAAGCACACACACACAAGACTAAGTGACAAAACACAGAGAGGCAGACGAATCTGATGTGTTTCATTTCACCGATGACATTTTCCAGTTTCCACAAAGTATCGGGGCACTTGACCCACCTAAGTGATGTCGGGGTGATTAATTGGCTGGCGAAACATTCGTCAGAAATGACAGATAAAAAAGGGGGCTTCATGACAAGGTGCTAACAGCTCAAGGGGCGTCTCTGGTCGGCCGTCAGGGTGCGAAAAGGATCACAGGGGGTGCAGCTGAATCCAACGGCGTCTTCTGTCTGCGTGATTCTCCGAAGCGCAGCCACAACGGTGCACTACACAGACTAGTCTCGCCGCGTTCTGGCATTGTCTGTCGGCTGAAGCTCGCAGCGTCGATGACATCACGGCGACATAATGAGCTCATTAATTATGCCCCCTGCCCGGACACTTGAAAATGGAATTCATTTTGGAATCAACTACCATCCATTAACATGGCAGACGGCACTGTTTTACTTAATATACGACGCTTGGCATGGATGGCGTTGACCTCCATGAATGTCAGAACGACAGCGGGGAATTGATAGGTTCGTGAAAAAGTTACGGAAATAAAGTCACGGATGCCCACATGGATTGCAGTCACTGGATAACTCACAATGAATTTTCAGCATACAGTGTTATTACAGACACCCTCCTAAGTTTGATTTTTTCTCGTTGCCTTTTCAAGTTCTTTTTGTGAAAAGGCAAATTTATGGAATATTCACTGTGTTATTCTGAGTTGTTTGTGCATCTTTTATGTGTATTTTTTATATAAATTCATCAGACAAACAGACATAGTTTTTTGCCACAGAATCAGTATAGGTGTTGAAAAAAATTGTGTGAACGTGTGTTGTGATCTGTGATCATTTTGGCACGTTGCCAGATATAACAATCACAGACAATTATTTTCAACCATTTCAATAAAGTGTACACTTTTTTTACCGGCTGCAGGTCGGATTGGAACTGATGTTATTTTTAATTATTTTATCGAAGAACTGAATTCTAAGAATTGAGTGCGAAACTAATTGATGAAACCGCCTTACATCTCTTGATGGGTGTTGTCAGTTATAGGCTGTTGTTTAATGTTTAGATTAGATCTTTGTTCGTTTTGTCTCCGATAGGCTGCTTCAGTATCAGTGTAATAGGATCAAGGGCGTGCTCAGCCATGGCTGGGGAAAACACCCTTGTTTATACAACTAGTTTTTTGGGGTCTTTTCGGTGCCTCAAGGTTCAAGTTGCAGAGTGTGGCTAACTATTTTTAATTTGGCAACAATACAGCAATGATTAAAACTATCTTGCAGGAACGGACTGCAAAAAGCATGGACGATTTGAAACACTCAAATGATTGTTGATAATTGCGTTTTTGTTTGTTTTAGCTGGAGACGGTGAAAGCAGTGCCAACACAGTGGTGTTCATGGCCAAAGATCAGGAACTGGGAATAAGTTTGTCATCATCAAAAGTCACAGTCTGCTCTTGTAATATTAGATCCACAATAAGTTCACAGGTTTTTGCTGCTGAAGGAATGTTGTGAATATGTTGTATATTGCACGAACATTCTGTTGTGAACTGTTAGCAATAAAGAAAAATTACTGAAGTGTAACCGATCTCTCTGTTCAGACACAAATGAACACACATGTATGCACGCATGCATGCACGCACGCATGCACGCACGCACGCACGCACGCACGCACGCATGCACACCACACACACCACACACCACACACACACACACACACACACACACACACACACACACACACACATACACACACCACACACCACACCACACACACACACACACACACACACACACACACACACACACACACACACACACACACACACCACACCACACACACACCACATATTCATAAAAAACGATAAATTACATTAAATTAATGATATAAAGTTCAGTATATGACAATATCTAAAAATAATATACAAATAGTAAATAAATAAAAAGTTAATATAATCATCTAAAAATATAATTATAACAGATAATATATTATGTAAAACCATTGTGTAATATCGGTGTAGAAACAAAATTAAATTAATGATTTAAACATTTAATAGATGACAATATATAAAAATAAAAAGTTAATGTAATCATCTAAAAATATAAGGATAATAGATAATATCTTGTATTATGTAAAAACATTGTGTAAAGTCGGTGTAGACATATCTACGAGATAATAGTATAATGGTAAACAAATTAGATTGACTAAGTTGATATCTATGTTGCCTATACAATCTGGAAAAGATGATAATTCCACAATCGTGGAGCAGAAACAAAGAAACATATGTAGCCATATTGAGTGTGAAATGGGGGCCCATACAAATCATTGTTTGTAACATAACACGACATGGTATATTAGCGTGGTAAGGAGTTGTGGGGAACATGTAAAAGAGGAACATTTATGCTTTAAAGAGATGCCATACAAAATATGCATGGTTGAATTGATCGACCCAAAGAATTTAAATTTAGATTAAATAGTGTTTAATGTTGCCCACAATTCTACCACGTAAGGATCATTTATACGTATGGTACCTAAGTTAAAATTTACATGCTTATTTATCTTATATTTTAAGCATATGTATGCCACAAAAGTGATCCCATGAGGCAACGGTTTGGATTGTTTTTATTTCAAATGCAACATTAAAATTTAATATTTACATTAAAAATCATACAGCATTCAATCCAAAACAAACATCATAATTTTTATAGGTATTCATTAAAAATCATGGCTTATTTAAAATTTACTTCACCTAGAGAATGTAGTGTTGCTGTGTTCTCAGTTCGGCCAACCGTGTGTTAAATAGCCTGATCCATTATGGCCCATCACAGTGGATACTTCTTCTACACACATCTTTTTAAAATACCCCTTTATGTCACATACTTTAAGTGCGTGAGAGAAACCTTGGGTGATCAACTACTGTTTATTAAATTATTATTATTATCTGAGATAGTGGGAGGGCTTTCTGCAACTCCTCCCGGCCGCAATTTCCTTAATTAAAAGCCTATTTACAATGTATATTTACAACTTAGTATTTAATGATCAACAGTATTTGGAAACTCTCTTCTCCGTGTCAAGATTACACATTGACTGGCGTATCAGGGGGTAACTAATTAGAGGGAGAGGGGCATCATATAATCACCCCCAAACCAATGGTGAGGGTGCACAGTGTAACTACTTACTTACCCTCAGGGAATGTCAATTGTTGTGTCTCTGGTTTGCCCCAGTGAGTGTAATTATGGTATTGTACAATCACCTTTATTTGAGTTGCATTATAACATGCAATACATTGGAGAGGCACCCTGCCCTGTGTTTGGGTGTTATTAGGGTACAGGAGGGTAACGAAAATTAACAGAGCGTACCTAAGAATAGGGTCTTAGTTTGGAATGTGGATTGAATGAGAATGAGTTAAATACATACTTCCAAGCCGTCACTGTTTTGTTTCGAGTAGATTCCTAATAAACTGGAAATGGTTTGTTGATGGACTTAAATGTTCAGGTATGTCCAAAGATGTTTTTACTTCCTCCATAGTTCAGGGGTTGCTCTCAAAAATGTTGCTGTATTACAGTTTGATCTTTTGTTTATATTGTATATAAGTGACGTATATCCCCAAACACACTACTTATTTTGCAGGCACCAGTTAAGTAATAATAATTAGGGAACTTCTATTGTGCCTAAATCCTTAAAAACCAAGCTCAGAGTCACATCAATACAAAATAATTAATCGATCTTAGAGTCAATAAACAATTCCATTTGTCAATAGATTGATTGATACCCTGGGAGCTATGGTGGATAGGCAAGGTTGTAAAGGTGTCTTTAAATGATGGTGGAATTTAGCAATATTTTCAACTGATTTAACTAGAAGTGGTAAGTTAGTTTGTAGCAGTGTCATTGGGACTGGTAAAAATAATCCACACTTCACAGACCGGTTCGTTTGAACATTGTCTCAACTTTATGGGAAGTATTCAGCCTGGTTGCCAGATACTTCACAAATAACATTATTTCACATACATGTATATCCACCTCTGGCTATTGTCAGGTGTTCATTCATAGGGCCTTACATTAAAGTGTACATCTGGCGATTGCACGCAGCTGAAATTGAACGAGTAAGGGTGGAGTGACACGTAATCCCACGCGGTTCTTGTCAGTTGCGTGAGCTACCACGCCACTGTCGGGTACAACGCCGAAAAGCATATCGCAAAAGTACATCTCATATTTATTTTATACTTGTGAATATTTGTTAAAGATATGCAATTACATATTGTTTGCGTAAAATCCTATGTTCGTTTTATTATTTAAAAAACGTGATTTATTAAAATCATGTTAGTATTACGAACATTCGGGGATTCCGACGATTGTATTGATCAAATTCATCCTAGAAACTTAAAACAACGTGCTGTAGTTGGTTGTCATTCTTGTTTAAAACAACTACATTGTTTACGCGATCACCACGTCACGACGTAACAAAATAGTTTACATCATCATAACTGAACGTGGGTGATTAATTAAGAAATCTAAACCGCAGCGTCGTACTACACGGAGCATGCTGCACACGTGCGTGATAAATCGACTAAACGGACTAACTGGGTAACTTCGCACCCAGTGCAATGCAGGTCTGCAGCCGTGATCGTGGCCCAACGTGGAACGTCCATGTATGGTCACTTGTCACGGATGCCAAAAGATCCCAGGAATTCGTTGAACTCGGCACTAACCAATATCGAGCTCGGGAAGCATGTGCCTCTGCACTCACCTGTAAGTTTGCGCGAGTTTACATCAAACAAGAAGGACTAGTTAGCCTCGGATCAAAGGAAAATGCGGTGGTCAGACGGGACGAAAGCCTGAATGCAGCTGGGAGATGTAGCGGTAAGCCACAGAATACAGTCGCGGACGAGAAAATCGCACATCCAACGGTCTTGAGAAGTCCACATTGGGACAGCTCTAAACTCCCCAAAACGTCCATCTGCATCTCATCCAAACTCCCAGTTGCATCCCATTGAGATTCGCAATAACGTCCAACTGCTACTCCCTTGAAACCTCCTGATACTCAAAGATACTATCTCAGCGGGGGGCGTTCGTACCTACCAACAGATCTGACACAATAAAAATGTTATATAAACATATACTAATAAGTATACTATAACCGACTATAATAATCGTACGGTCAAGTGGCTTTACGCGCCCGTTGAAACCAAACAGTACCGGTCTAGTCTTCCGGGGGTAAGTTTGAGGTTGCAAGGGGTGATGTTGGAAGGTTTCAATAAGGGGGCAGTATGGGGTATTTTGTGACCCCCAAGTGGGGCACAGATGGGGTTTTTGAGAGCTGAACAAATCGAGATGTTGCCTAGAGCGGAAGTGAAACTCTAAAAACGGACCATAGGAGTCTCGTTATAGGAAAATGGAACCCGACATTTTAACGTTTAACTAGTACGGTTGCTTTCGACATTAGACATGCGTAGGCCCTAGCAATTTCATTGTTGTATAAATAATAAAACCACTATAACCGTTCAGAGTAGCACCAAAGGGGTGACGCATACCTGTACTAAAATAACTTCTTCCGTGTCAAGCACCATTTTTGCAAATTAATGCATTAC